>PNEQ01028779.1:0-32345 GCA_003012365.1 Medauroidea extradentata | reverse complement strand
TTGTTTTACATACAAAAAGTAGCTATGGTGATTTTTCATTTTATCTGTTTATTATTTATTTTCTTTTATAGGAGGAAACAATGTACCTTTTGAAAACTTAACATGAACACGCATGTTTAACAGATTATTATTTCTGACGCTGATTTCAAAATACAAATTTAACAAAAAGGTGTCTTGTACGTAATTCGAACCGAGGTCTGCGGACCAGGAGTGGACCACTTTCACCAGGCCACGAACAGCAGTTAAAGCTTCGGCTGTCTGCAGTGACTTCACACTTGGTTCGCTTTTCCCTAATTATACCAGCTATGATCACAGTAGATATCGACGATCTGGCAACAACGCTTTCCGCGGCACGAGTCAGAGTTCGCGCGCTCACGTCTTATTGGCTACAGTATTTAGGCTGTAGTTTGAAAACGGTGCATCGGAGACCCAAGGTTCCTATATTTTTCTGACTCTGCGTAGTACCCCCGACCCGTGGTTTCAGTTTGTCGGTAACCTTTAGGAACACCCTGTATATGGTGACACACAGCAAGTGAAAGAATGAAAATGAAAGACGATAATAGAGTTTAACACCATAAAATAGGTAAATTTACCTTCATGCAATGGAAGCTAGTTATCTTTACATGTAATAAGAAAACTACTCCACACACGTAAAGGAATGTTACACAACTCGTAATGTAATTTTTCTTTATATAGTGGGGAAGGCCCTCTATGGAATTATTACATACAATGCGAGTGAATTTTCCAGGTAGTTTGTGTGGCGAATATAATACCGGGTGAAAATTTCCACATTTATGTTCGGGAACCAGGTTTCCCGCACAATATTAGTGAATATTCCCATAAACTCGATGAGTAAAATTGCCAACCTTTTTACAGTGATGTTGTAAACTCACTTCCTCAGTTACTTTGAAGTCTAGAACGGACGTCTAAGTGTGAAGAATATTAGTGTCGAGCTGCTGAATTTATTTTTGCGTCGGAGAGGTTCTTTATATCAATATCGCATTTATAAATACGAGTATTTCCGGTTATTTACATCCCTGGAATTTATTTCCAACAGGTAAACTTGCGTACCAATAAATGCCAAGTGGTAAATCGAAGTACTATTAGCAGAGGCTGACAGTTCCACTGAAGGGTGCCTACAGTACCATAACAACCAACAAAACAAGAAATATTTCCACCTTAAGGCCGTGATCATTCATTTATTTCAAATAATTGCAAATAATATGAATATATATTTTTTAACCAAATGCCTTGGAAAAAATTGAGATTGTGTACAGTCATACGATACACAATTTCGCCAGAGCGTTTTTTTAAATAATGTACCGTTTGCTAGCATAAAATAATTTTGCTTAATTTTGGCTTATTTTGACAACAAAATATGGGCTATTTCAGCGCCAAAAAAGGAAAAATCCGTTTGGGGTATTGCAACAGAAAAATTCTGCTACAATCGATGATTATA
The DNA here is from genome assembly GCA_003012365.1 of Medauroidea extradentata. Classification (NCBI taxonomy): domain Eukaryota; kingdom Metazoa; phylum Arthropoda; class Insecta; order Phasmatodea; family Phasmatidae; genus Medauroidea; species Medauroidea extradentata. Next base: position 30,886 of record PNEQ01028779.1, on the reverse strand, counting down.
ACTGCCAGAGTGATTTTTGATATACGTAGCCTATTAATTTGCGTTAAAAAATATTTTCTAAACCCCTGAAAAACTAAAGAGCGATGCCTTAGCCTGAAAACAATCAAAATGTCCCTACCGTTGAGAACTGAACGGCTTTATTTCCACTAGAAAATGGCGAAATTTGAAATCTCAAAATAATTGACATATTTCTAGCCGGTTTCGTATTAAAACTATGGTAGGCTTGGACTTAAAAATGCTGCCACATCACCTAATTTTGTCAACTTCTTTATAATTTCTCTGTGACTTTTGTAGTTGTGTACCGGTAATAAATTAATCAATGCAATACATTTTTCAAAACATGTTACCTAGAGTAAATAAAATTTTGTCTTAGTATTAAATAATTTGTTTTAAGTAAATTTCAAACGTAATTCCATTCTCGCTAAGATAGCGCAAAGCTTACCATTTTGCCACAGTTAATTTTTCTGAAAGACGCGTGCAACGGATTACTCAAATTAACTTATTGTAGACCTCACTCGATTCAATATTACTTTGCATTTTTTTATCTAGCTTGAGTACTTTGTAAAATTATACCGCTGGGATTTCAACAAGTCAATTCATTAGCCTGCCAAATACTATTTTGTGTGTTACAGGGCCTAATGAAGGCCAGACTCGGGGCAAACACGTTCATACGTGTATTGTTAGCAGCTAAGATAATCAATATTATCCTTCCAACTTTTAAATCAGAATGTTCTTGCGCTCTAGGGTTAGCGTTTCGTCAGTTAATACCACCTGTTAGTTACTGAGTTTCTAACAATAACATAATTATATAATTACATTACAAATGGCCTCTTGTCATGGCTGAAAAATTACCTTAAGTCATAAATTAATTACAGGATTAAAATATACATTCCTATTCTTTACCCCGTGTGATACGTCTTTCAACACGGTGAAATTTAATTGTAATTACGTGTTAAAAAGTGCATATGTTACTTTACAGTATATGTCAAATGTACCTGAGAAATTGCAAATACGAATACGGATAAATTATAATGTATATTTTTTGAACTTTTTTTTTGTTCTTGTTTTTCGAAATTATTAGATTCGCCAATATATGTAACACATAATATTACGTTACGAAAATTTTAAAGTAAGATCAAAAATAATTTCGTCGCGTGATTTTATGATATAAATTCAATCTTCATATGTTAACCGTGTAAGAAACCTATTAATTATAAGAAATAAAAATAACTTTAATATGTGCAGAAAGAACGAGCCAAAAACCGATGTTTGGAAAAATAAATAAACCCTATGATTTGCATGTATTTCATTTCATTTAATTTGGTTAAATATATCTGTTTTTCTTACTGACAAACATTTATTCCTCGAAATAAAATGGTAGTAAATCATAAGCTATTTTACTCTTTGTATTGAAAAAGTTCTCATTTCATGAAATTATTACGACTTACTTCAGAAAACGACACATAGCCCGTATAAACATATTTAGTTGTATTTTCTCTTACTTATATTAAGCAAACAGTAGAACAGAATTACCAACTATTATCCCTGAGTAGTAATATTGTATTGATTTGAATGAATGCACGTAAATGTTTCAAATAGTTCGTTTACTTCATTTTTTAATTATTTCTCCTAGTATTTGAACTATTTTTAGCCTACTTTTCGAAGAAATACTGTAGAATGTTGAGATAATTTTTACTTTCTGTGTGTGTTTTGTGTGTGTGTATTTGTATGTCATCCAAAACATTTTAACCCGTGGACCGAACGTCATCAAATATGGGTAACATATAGTAAGTTACTTATAAATCTGACTTCACTCTTGTGTGTTTCTGTAAGCCATGTTCATATTTTCCAAGTGGCTGTCATTTTACATTTTCCGATGAAACTAGATGTCTACGGAATCATATTGTAGAATTTCATCAAACTGGGAACACATAGAACCTTGTAAGGTGACTTAAATGTTATGTGTTTAGTTTATGTATACATAGTTTCAAAAACCTGTTCAATTTTTTTAAATGTTTAACATAATTTGTCATAATTGAGGAAATACACTTCTGAATTGCATCTTACTTAGCAGGTACACTTATACTGCATAGTATGTTGACTTGACCGTTGTGAATTAGGTCCATCCTATGCTCATTTTTAAAAAATGGGGGCGGTTTTTATATTTTTAAGATCGTACACATATACAAGTTAGTGATCTGACTTGACTTTTGTGTATTTCGTTCATCCTGTGTTCTTATTTTCATAATGGTGGCAATTTATATATATTATATATATTATATATATATATATATATATATATATATATATATATATATATATATATATATAGCAAAGTTTGGCATTTCTGACGAAATATTTTTCCGAACAAATTTAGTAGTCATACACTCATTATTTATCTGCCTGGTCATTTAGGTATTTTGTTTATTTCGTGTTAATTTTTTTCGATCTCGCGGGAACATATAATAATTTTTCCGAAACCAAGAAATATCAGAAGAAAAATTGTTTTTCAGAATTTTATCAAAAGTTGTTCTTACATGTTACTTATTTTATTTTTATGGCTATTATGTTTTATTATGGTTCATACCGTACCGTTTTCGTATTTTTAGCAATTGTGGCTTGATAACACAAGGTATATAGCTCCAAGGAACTATTTTTCAGAACTACTTCATTCGCAGTAGAACTTAACAACGTGACGTGGATTTTATGTTTTTGTTATTGCCCTTGCACATATAAATGTCAGCTTTTGAACACATTATGATCACGCGAGATATTAAAGGAACTATATTTCAGAATTTTACCAAATTCAGTACTCATATGTAATAAGTTAGCTTGACGTTTATGTAGTTAGTTTATGTCATGTTCATATTGTCGAAATGTTGACAGTTTAAAAACTTTTGAATAACAAGAGATATCTGGATAACCATTTTGAGAACTTCATCAAACTTGGTGTACATATAGTTGTTAGTACATTGACATGACTTTAATGTGTGTTTTCATGCTGTGTTAGTAGTTCTACAGTAGCAGAATTTTAAAATTTATCTCATGCGATATTCAAATGAACAATTAATCAGAATTTCATCTAACTTGTTACGCACGTAGTACTTAATACATCAATTTCAGTTTTATGGTTTTGCTCTTATCGTATCCAGTTTTTAAATATTGTTACCTTTCGATTTTTTCGATTACACGAAATATCAGAGAAAGATTTTTGAAAGTTCCCTCAGACTCGGTACACACTCAGTACTAAGTAAAGTTACGTGAATTTACAGATAATGGATCATGTTGTGTTTAGTAATATATCCCTCTAAGTTACGAACATTTCATGACACGAATACTTATTTTTTAATACACGTAAGTCGAGTTTAAAGGACCGGTATAAGAAAATATGTTATTATTTGTTCACTTTATTACCCAACTTTGTTTACACCAATCTTTATTGTTGTAGGTCTACCACGTTAGTAGATGGCACATGCAAAATTTAATATTTTATTATTTAATATTATCAGATATATTTAAACGATTTTAACTTTTAGGGTTAATTTGAATCCGCGCTGTAGAAAACAGGCTTATTTGTTATTAGGGAGACTAATTTTCATGAAAAGTATTTATGCTCACATAGATTCAGTGCCTTACACTCTAAAAATAGTTTGTAAATTTACCAGAGGTGTGTATAGGAGCGCTAAGAAAGTAGGCACGGAAGTATTGTTTTCCCAACATCCATGGTAGCATTCCTAAACATTTTTATAAAACAGTCAAATTTATACTGAAGTTACCAGACTTGTATTCTAACAATTGTAAAAGTTTGCATATTTACAAGGCGGAAATATGGTAACTGTCCCATACAGCGCTGGGCTAATAACTTTTAAGATTTTCTACAGTTTAAGTACACATCAGCATTTCTGTTTTATGTTCAGTTGTTGGGTTGGGTGTTTATATTCTCAAGCGTCTCGAGGTTCTACCGCTAGTCACAGACGTGAGGTGTTGCACTAACCTTGTGGAGATTGGCGCAGTTAAATGAGGGATGCTTTGTTACAAAGTCATGATGCCAATAACCATGACTAGAGATGATGGTTTATCGCGGGAAAACTTGACTATTTGCTAGGCTTCAACATACGTTCAACTTATCAAAAGATTACTGGCTTTTCCTTGTACGTGGAGCTACTGCCCTATTTGACTGAGCCAATAAGAATGCCGCCATTTAAAAATTTAATGCATGTTATTGGTCTGCAGACAGCTACGTTGTGTCAGTGTTTTCAAGGCTATGTTGACACAAAACATTTTCGCGATATACCATCATTAGAGACACTGGTATATCGCGGGAAAAGTTGATAGTTTGCTAGGCTCCAATATGCTATGTATAACACTGGAGGTTTTGTATCTACATTGGCTATAGTTTATATGAAGCACTGTGTCCCTCTTCAACAGACCCAACTAGAACTGTACAGTTTTAGCACAGACCGTGTGAGATTTGCCAGAAAACTGTTCACACGTGTCACGATTGCGATACTACAGTTTATTGGAGACTATGTGAAATATTTTTGCGATTTTCCAGTGTCTCTAACCATCATCTCTAACCATGACACAGATCTGCAGTTCTGCACGTAAGTCACTCACATAAACTGAGGCGAAATTAGATTCGCAAAAGTTAATGACCCTAATTATTAATTACGCTTAGAGTTGATGATTTATCACGGGAGAACTTGACTGTTTGCTAGGTTTCAACGTACGTTCAGCTTACCAAGACATTACTGGCTTTCGCTTGTACGTGGAGTTGTTATCTTATTTGACTGAGCCAATAAGAATCATGCTATTGTTAGAGAGGGTGATTAGAGGTACGCAAATTTCGCAGGTACAGTCATGGACACAAAAATTGGGCCACTGAAATAATCAAAGTCCACTTCGGCAATCATAGGCTGTGTGCAAGCGGGAGCCTGGCATTTAGACAACCTGCAGAACAACGAATAGCGGTGCGCTGTAACTGCGCTGGGATCAGGTTGTGTTGTAGGATTGGAGCATCACCCGTTCACACCTTCCTCCAGCGATAAGGCACAGTATATTGGCTGAACCAGTGCGGCGCATAAATCATTTAGTAAATACAAAAGTGACACATGTCCATTTATATTACTCAAACAAGAAGATAGATAACGTATTTGTAAAACACAGTAACGAAGTTACGAAAGTGCACAAATTTTCCATTAACCAGACAAAAACCTTTACCTATATTGTATCAAAATGTTAATATTCAATGCAAGTGTATTCTCATTCTCATACAGCGAGCTGAAACTAATATATATTGTAACAATACGGTAATATTTAACTGGCAGTCGCGGTGACGTTATGGTCAGACTTATTCGCTTACATCTTTACATATAGAACAATTGCCGAACATTGGAGTGACCCAGTGGGTTTTACCGGGATACTTCTATCCCTCTTTGGCAGTCCACTGCTGATCCATTGTAACTTAACTTCACATCTGTTAAGCACGAACAAAACATGTAACGCCATCACTGCACTGATTATTTACAATAAAAACCTTCAGAAGCAACCATAGAACAAGTATTTCAGACACTAATATCTAACATCAAGCGGTAAACTTGATCCTGATTACAGAATAATGTTGTGAGTTGTTGGTCCAGGTAGTCGCAAACGGCCACTTTCACCCCGTTTGACAGAAACAGTTGTCATTCTCCCGTGCGAAACGACTGCACACGTGGTTCCGTCCATGGGTCCTAACATAGACTGTTACCATCAAAGCTCACTTAGTAGCCACTTATCACGTAAAATAAATGTTGTCACAGCATCGTTGTCAGAAGAACGTGACGCAAGGATAATATTTCCTCAAATTTTCTTGTTCTGTAGGTAATACCTAACTAGACAGTTCTGGCTGACAAGTGGTTACGTATTGATTATTAACATATATTACGTAGTGCAAGCATTTATGAAGTGTAAAGTTATTAAAACGTTTTATGTTGCTGTTCCCTACGTTACTGTATGTAATCCCATATTTAACAACTGTCATCTGTAATGTATGAACGCACAATTTGCTGAATATTTCTGTCTACTATGTAGCATAACGTTTCACAACGGCGCGTTAGTGAACAAGTGAAATTTCAAATATTTATATTCCAATATTCAAATTGCGTAAGCGTGAAAATGTCTCAAACTCCGTAATACAAGCAATTAAACCAACGTTGACAAAACATTATTCTATAATATCGTAATATTTAAAATATATACAGCATTTACCAAAAGTTCTAGTACACCATTATATTAAACTGACAAAAGGTTCTGGCCTTATAATTAATCCTACGTGACCTGATTATTAATGACACATGAATAACTGCTTCAGGCTATGTTCAGAGTTTAATTTGTAAAAAAAAAAAAATTAAAATAGGACAGATTATTTAAAAGTTATCCTTTTTTTTTTCCTTTTTTAAAATAATAATAAAATACTAGTAAAATATTATGCTTATTTCTATAGAATAAAACTAGAGAGTTATTCTATAGTTATAATTTTATTTTTAGGGTTTTATGTTTTTGACCAAAAAATTTGGATAAATATCATCCATTGTTATATTTTTTTACATCTCCGGAAATTCATTAAGGATTAAAAAAAAATACGTTATTTAAAAAACGAAAAAAAAAGGATAACTTTTAAACGAACTGTCCTATTTTCAATTTTGTTTTTACAGATTGTACTCTGAACATAGCCTGAAACAATTATCAACGTGAAATTAATAATCAGGTCCCGTAGGATTAATTATAAGGCCAAAAAGTTTTGTTAGTTAAATATAATGGTGTTCTTAAACTTTTAGTAGAAGCTGTAATTGGTACCTAAATGCCATTTGTATGTTATGTCATAACACGCGATAATTCTATCTGGATACTTGAGCAATAAGACCTAGTTAAACAAACTAGTATTTTCCTTGACATAGCCTGCGGCATACCATTATTGTGTGCAATGCTCTGAAACAGTGGCGTAGGAACAGGGTGGTACAGTGGTACAATGTGCCCACCAAAATTTGACAGTGGATTACAAAATATAATTAGTACATATGCGTAAAAATATAAAATTCAAATAATGAAACAAATTATAGCAAGACGTATGTTTGATCTAATTTTATATTTATACTGATTTTAACAAATACAATTAAACTACTAACAACCTAAAAGTTTGAGCATAAACGTGTCAGTAAATATTTGTGTTTTGAGCGTACTGAAAGTGTTGGATTTTTTTGGTAACAACCCGACTTGTCAGCCCTGCAGATGGTTTTTTTTTAAATATAAATAATGTAATTATATGTCCACAATATTGACCAGGATCAGAAAAGATTCATTCCTCTTCCAAGGTTCGGTATTCTCCTTGACAGTTCGGCTACGATCCTCTACGATAAGGTATTGAAATTCGTTTTCAAGTTCAATGAACGGCTTATCTATATGAGACAGTTAGGCAGCTAGGATGTTGTGTAGTTCTTTGTGTTGTAAACGTCCGAAATATGTTATAATTTATACCAGCTGCCCGGCCGCGTCTTCGCTCACTGTTCTTTTAAAAATTATCAACAATATAGTAATCTGGGTTCAACTACACTGGCAGTCAACCAGATTTTCACATGTGATAATCGTGCATGTACGATGCCACAGTTCGGTTACTTTTCTTATGGATCTCCCGTTTTCTCTGCCCTTCTGCCAGCTGCCACTAATATGTGCGTCTATAATAGCATAACAGTTCCCGTCGTCGGTTTTTCACGGGATTTGAACCCTAAACTTCCTACCAGTGTCCCAAATATTACGTCAGAAAGGTCGTCAGAATTGTTAAAAAGCAAATGTGTTAAAATAGGCCTGTGCCCAAAGCGGTACACGTATCAATAGCTTGACAAAAAGTAACAACTTCAAAAAATTGTTTCTCCGTATTCATATCTGCTTTTCGATACTTCTGTAACATTTTACATCCTTCCGCCACTTAAACTGTCGAATTTCGAAAAATGATTTAATAACTTTTTAGTTATTTACGTAAGTTTCATTCTTATTCAGAAATATCTCGATATCTCCACGCGTCTAACAGATACAGTCTATTAAGGGGGTAGGGCAGGGGCTCCCTGCAGGTTTTAAATTTTTAAATTATTTTAATGTTTGTACGATATGTGATTTACTTTATAGACACATGCTGTGAATATATTTAGAGTAATAAAAAGTTTCTAGAATTCATAGATTTTGTGTACAGACAGATCAAGCCCAAATTTGTAAAAACGGTTTTATACAAGAGACGAACCATCTGACTTAGAAAAATGAAATTATTTCACGCAGAAAAACCGCGTCACAGGTTACGGCAAGATATTTATAAACAACTGCCTTGATTGTTTTTGTTTCTTTAAACAATTGCTCAATTTGAAATAAAAAATTGCCAAAACTCTGCCATTCTTTTTTAATACGGAAAATGTCATTGCCGGTGTTCATACATGTCTTGACGTAGCCCGATACACTGTTCTTCAGTATGAATTAATTCGTTACTTTAAGTCAGTTGATTTTCCTTTTCTTGTATAATACCGTTTCATGCAACTGCCATTTTACATGCCACTATATAAAAACTGTGTAAGCAAGAAATTTTATTTACTATAAAAATAATCACAAAGTATAACTGAAAAACAAATTATACCTCGTACAAAAACAAACATTATTAAAATAATTCAACGAATTTGGCTGTAACTCTCTCCTTAGTTGAAAAAACGATAATTTTTTTAATGTCCTTAGAGGTTGAATTTCAAAAAGTCTTGGAACTGCTTTTTAGGGACATTCGTAGGCTTGATTTTGATACATCAATCAATTCGATTTCACAATAGGTTTAAAAGTTTTTGGAAATTTATTAAAATTATATTTTACAACTTAAGCCCCCTTAATTTTTAAATAAAAAAAAACAGGTAATATGTAGAGAAGATGGTTTATCGCGCAAATATTGACTTTTTGCTGGATTTCAACACACGTTCAGGTTACAAATTACTTGCTTTAGCTTGTACATGGAATTGTTACCCTATTTGACTGAGCCAATAAGAATCCCGATGTTGTAATATGTTATGCCTGTTATTCGTTATGTCAGAAATATATCACCGAATCATATATGTTTCAAGAAACTACAGTGGTTTCAAGAATATGTTGGCAAAACCATTTTCGCGATGCACCATCATCACTAGATGCATTTTGTAAACTTTATGCTGATGTAAAAAGGAACCTTGATATCTCTACTGGTTTAAGCGCTATTGAGGATTCATGGAAAAACATATTTCACCACATTTCACTGATTTACTATAATTTTCAAATTTTGAAAAAGAAAAAAACCTTAATTTGTGTCTACAGCGTAAGGAAAGCCCCTTTCAAAATTTCACATATCTAGGTCCAGAGGTTTGGACTGTGCGTTGACGAGTGTATGAGTGTGTGAATGGGGCTCTTAATTTTATATAGAGAGATAATGTATGTAGTGTCAAAGTAAATAACACAAAATTAAAAAAGAAAACATTAAAATACTTTTACATATATAGTACGCCATTGCGTCAAAAGAACAAATGAAAAAAAAAAGTACGGAGGTATGTGAAAATAATTATGGAGTTTCAAAACATTCTTGTATTCAGCATCAAATTTTATGTAATACGGGTATGACATTTAAGAAGTTTAGTAACGTGTAATTCATTCGTTGGTTTGTCAAGGCTATCAAATAAGTTAACAATTCAGCAGAAGAATGAATATGTGCAAAAAAATATAATCTTAAAAATGTAATAAAACTTAAAATATATAACGTTTGTAGGTATAACACAAGGAAAATTATACTTTCGAAGCATGTGTAAATGAAAATATCTAGAAAATATTTTGCGAGCCTGAAACTCGTTCAAACAAATCAAATCGTTACGCAAATAAAAAAACTTAATTATATTATTATTTTGCTGACTGCATCATATATAGGAGGCCGCGGTGGGTGAAGTGACTACTGCTCGACAAACCTGTGTCTTCGGAAAATATGTGAACTCCAACCCCCCCCCCCCCTCAGACATACCTCCCTCCATCACTCTTTTACCCCGCTACATCCACCCTGCCAATAGCGACAAGCAGTGTGTACAGTCTCGTCAGCTGAAAAGTGACAACCGGTGTGAGTTGTTGTCCAGGTGGCCTAAGCTCGAACTGCACTCGTATACGAAATGTTAAATTTTCTGACGAAACTAGCACGATTTTAAAAAACGGTAAGCTCGAACCATACGAGTGCCCTCGTATACGTCCAGACCGTGCGAGTTGGTACTCTCTCGGTAGGCACCGTTCACCTTCACAACTCGTATACGTCGAGTGTAATAAGCAGACAATATTGCCGCCATGGCAAATGCCACCACCTTGAAATAGAGCGAGTTTGACGGCACATGTGGAATATAAGAATTACGTATCTGCGCGAAACACAATAAAACTGCAGTACAAAATTACTGAGGCTGAAAACTACTAATTACTTATGGCTAAAACGAAAGTTTTTACAACTTACGTAATACTTTATAATAACCTCACTTGTAGTATGTGATGTAATAGGAGAGTGGTTTGAAGTGCAACGTTATTACTGAACTTTTTTAGCTGCAGTGTGTTCAAAACTTGGTCAAAGCAAGTCAAATTTTTTTACATAGTTAGTTATATTCTATTTGTCTTCTTAATATTGAAAATTTTATTTAAACGAAAATTTAGCCTACATGAAATAAACGTGTGAGACTGTTAATGATTTAACTTTAATTTAGTGTTATGATGATTCGAGAAACAACTATACGTCTACACACTGTTGACGATTCTTAAATATTAATGCTACTACCATTAGGAGAAGTAGAATACGAGTAAATATGCTATGATAAAGTAGAGAGCAAAAAAGCGTATTAGATTTAGGGCCTACAAGGTATACAGTTCAATGAATTTTTTATTTCCATAAATGTTGCGGAAGCTCTGCGTAGTATTTGCTCTTGTCTTTCTCCCAGTTATGTACTTACTGCCAGTTTGTGTTAAGCATAGTATTTTATGTTTCTGTTATACTTATCGAAATTTATATAATAGACTTTTTTGTGCGACAAGCATGTAATGTGTGCAAAACAGTAATAGTTGGAAATTTATTTCATCAAAAATATGGTAAATAACTGTAGGGTTTTCCCATATACTTAACAAAACTGTGGTGCATGTTTACAAACTGGAAAAAAGGGGTAAATAGGAAAACCTTACTGATTATCGGATATAAAATAAAACGTACAACACCAATATTCATTTCAAGAAGACATTTTAAATTTCTAATTTATTCATAAAGTTTCAACGAAACTAGTTCGGCTGAATACCATTTTCAGCGTGTAGTTAGTGATGTGAAGTAAGTAATAGACTGTAAATATCTTATATGAATGAACATCCATCGTTACAATATGTCTTTAGAATGTGTTGTGAAGTTTACAAGTAGCGAAGAAAATATTAGTAATATTCTGCTTTTACGGTTAGGAATTACTCTGTATAACTAAGATAGTTGAAGTATTTTATGTTGCAAACCGAGTTTTCCTATGAAGTAATACTAAACTTTATCGTGTCACTAACTTAATTTTAATAACATAAATTATGTGAAATACATCTAATAAGAGGGAAAAACCCGGTGGCTAGAGCTGAGGCTCATTCCAACATCTGAGATTCCAAGCAAAGAAAGTCGAACTGTCTTATAAATCGCGAAGCTATACACCGCGTCAAAAGACCAGTATATTTAGAATTGGTAGAACAAGGAGAAGTAGCACTTTCTGGAATGGCGTCTTCAAGAAGCAGATAAGTTTGTCTTGAGGCACCAACATTTACTAGCTAACCTCGACTCGGACCTCTTCACTATCGGTCCCATTCGCAGTTTAGTTAAACGGAACAATGGCGGAAAAAACCCCTTTCCTATAATTAGGGTGGTGTCTTATAAAATAAAAAAGTTATAAAATCGGCGATACAATCAAATCCGGCTCGTTAGAAAATGTCACATTTACTCTCTAGCACGGTCGTAGAAGAACAGGTCTGGACACTCGCCTGGATATTTGACCCCCTTGTTGTTTGGCTGTAGTTCACCAAGTTACCGAGAATATTGTGTTTTATTGGCGCTGATGTTACGGCGGTCGGACTAAACTCCGCCCACTTACCTCCCAATAAGATAAACAAATTATCAAAACGTATTTTTTTATCAATGTATGAAATACTTCCGTTGCTCACAATTTAAAATCATGGCCCCAGAAATCTTTATTTACTTTAAAATGTAAACAATGGAAAAAAATAGGTGGAGTTTGAGTCCGACCGCCCGGATTACAGCGCCAAAAAGTACATTCTCGGTAACTTGACGAACTACAGTCAAACAAGGGGGTCAAGCAAATTACATTGTTAGATAGGCGAGTGTCCAGACCTGTTGTTCTACGACCGTGCGCTCTAGCTATGCCAGTGATACATTAGATTTGTTCAATGAACAAAAAACCATGTGTAATAACTTTCAGCCCCACGAAATAATAAATTATAAATAGGAAATCTGTAACATACCAAAATAAATTTACAATATAATAAAATAAAAATTTGCGTTATTAAATGGATGTGTAGTCTGCATTCTGATTACTGTCTGCAACAATGATAATTGTAACGATACCGGGAAAAAAATATAATCTAATATAAGTAATAAATTCCATAAATTCACAAAAATTGTCATCTCTACCTAAATGTGCTGTAATAAAATATTTTCTCACATATGAATAATTAATTTTATATTAAAATAATATAATCTGTTGCATAATGTCTACTAAGAAATGAATCAAGTTAATAAAATATTCCCTTATAACATATATAATTCTTTTTGTCAACACTGGGATTCAAAGCTGAAAAACGATCATATAATGGTTTCTTACATAGACTTAAACATGAAAATATTTAGTGCACCAACTGTTTACTTTTGGCTGGGTTGGTCACATGTACGACATAACATTTTGTGTCTGGAAAAATAAGTGCCTTATAAAAATGTAAAGACTCGTAGAAAACTTTTTACTAACTACTATGCATATTTTCTTACAATAAATCATTTAATGTGGTGATGACAGAGTGATCAGCGTATTGGTCTTTCTGTTACAGCATTCCTAATTTCAAATCCCCACAATGTAATTTTTTTAATAATTTTAAATATACTATATAAATTTATTTTCAAATTACGACGTTTTGCTAAATTTCTACTTACTAAAAGAGAAGTTTCGAAATATAAAAAGCGCATTATAAACCGTTTCACAGGATCATAAAGAAAAGTTTTTTTCCCCACAGCTGTACTTGACTTTTAGTATCTTGACTTATACAAAAATTAACCATGGTCATGTAAGAAAATTTGGTGCAGATTTACCAAAAATACAAGGACAAAAGGATACACATTCAACTTGCAACACACCTTTCAATATTTTTATATTACGTTCCGTCACTTCAGTATGAATTAAGTTGTGCCATTATTTCCTCCCGCAAATTCTGGCTACTCTTGCTGTCCAAGTGGCTGTCAGCTTGCATTGGACACGTTTTATATTCTAACAGTGTTAAAACAAATAACTTTGGTTATATTGTGGAATGTGATATACGATATATTATTGAACTTTGTTTGCAATTATTGTAAAAATATAACATAAAAGTAAATATAAAAAAAGCAGCGTCCGTTACTAGAAATAATTTAATTGTTAAGAATCAATTTCTTTGTACTCGATAATATTTTACATATTACGTCGGCAAAATTGTGTTCAACATTTTTATTATTTTTTATAAATAAGTATTATCTATATACGAAAGTTAAATCATATTTCACATTTTTTAAAGTAATTTATGGATCCACAAAAGGCAGCGAAATATATGTATTAAATCGATAAATACTTAACAAATAAAAAATAATTTTTATTTTGCCAGTTTTCATTTTGTTTAATTCCACGGTTTTTAAATTCACCGCCACGCAAGTGTCAGAATATGAACTGGACTTGTGATTGGCGGCCTCCCGTCAAAACTCTTTAATTTCTCGCTTCATGGATGCCAACCTGAATATACGATACACACTTCCACTCGAACGCCACTCCTTTCGAATAAGTAAGGCGTATACGAGTGACCGGTGTTGGAGCTTACAACCTTGGTCTCGCAGACGTTTTGCGCCGTACGAGACGATTCGCATACGAGCTCTACTCGCTCAAACTTGAGCTTAGGCCCCCAGGTCGTGTCGTTTTGCACGGCGCATCTGCAAGCTATATCATTGCACAGGCCTGTTAGACCTATTACAGATGGTCGCTTACAATATGAATGAAGTGTACCGTGAGGGAGGGCTCCAAGACATTCCCCGCCACTGCCTTCACACGGCGACCTCGAAACACTAGCGCTCTTACCTCCCCTACCCGGGGCTACATCTAAGTTTGTCAAGCAGTAGAGCACTCGCCTCCCTACAAAGGTGATTCGGGTTCGATTCCTAGAGGAGAAAATAATGAAAGTTGTTGAACCCAATTAAATCACAAAGCAAGTATCGGCATTTAATGTAAAACATAAAAAAAAAAAAAACATCACTGTCTTCTATGTGTGTTCAAAGGCGACTTTATTTTTCTAAAAAAGTCACTATTTAAGCAAGTTTAATATTCAGCATATCTAAATACGAAAAATGCTAAAAGTGCACAATTTTACACTTTGAAATACAAATTTTCCCGGGGTGGGGGGGGGGGGGACACCCGGACTACCCTCCTTCCGCTTTATTAGAGGGGTTTATTGTTCCAAAATGTAACCTCTCCCCCCCCCTCCAGTTCCGAAATGTTCCAACGCCCCTGCTCTCAAAACATTTCAGTATAACTGCTGCCGAGTATTTTTTCTGCCTTATAAACCCTGTGTTGCTTTATATACGCACTAGTTGCAAAATAAATATGAGGGACAGGTAAAACTTATTAGAATGTGAAAGAAAACATTTGTGGAATTAATACAAATTAAACTGAAAGAAAATAATATCGACTAATAATACACCGAAATCTGATGTTTGTGGCACAACCTCAATATTTTTACTCCTAATTAAATGTATAGTTACTTATTAACATGAAATATCATCCACGGTTATTCTCTACTAAATACGGCTAAGAACTTGTTAACTGCAATATCTTTTTGCGATTTGTGTCCTTTTTCCCCACAGCCTTCGCTTGCCGTTGTGTGATGCCTCGCGCTCCTAAGTCGCCTGCGCGAAGACCTGCCTGCCGAACATACCCGAAGCGGGACTTCGACAAATTTCCACCTTCACGAGTTGGCCCATTTTTTGTGTCCATGATTGTACATTCCAGGTTAGGTTGAACGCCAATTATGTAATATCATTGTCATGTCTGTGACTTGCTGGCGGCTGTTACGAAACGCGTTTGACTACTGCAAGCCAGTAGTAAATAAGTAAATAATACGAAGGGCTATCGCTTGCTACCTGCTTGTACGGTTATAAGCCAATATATAATCGATTGTGGCCAGTGGGTGTATAGGACTGACAAGTCTAGGCTGCTGCCAGATGAATCCGCGAAATTGACGTACCTCTATGGATGATTTATCACGGGAAAACTTGACTGTTTGCTGGGTTTCAACGTACGTTCAGTTTACCAGTAGATGACTGGCTTTCAGTTTTATATGGAGTTGATTTGACTGATCCAATAAGAATCCCGCTATTGTAATAGTTGATACCTAGAGGTACGTCAATTTGGCGAATTCATCTGGCAGCAGCCTAGACTTGTCAGTCCTATACACCCACTGGCCACAATCGATTATATATTGGCTTATAACCGTACAAGCAGGTAGCAAGCGATAGCACTTCTCATTGTTTCCTTATTTACTACTGGCTTGCAGTAGTCAAACGCGTTTCGTAACAGCCACCAGCAAGTCACAGACATGACAATGAAATATACATAATTGGCGTCCAACCTGACCTGGAATATATCTGCGAAATTTACGTACCCCTAATGACGCCTATTATTGGTTTGCAGACAGCTACGCTGTGTCAAACGTACATCACCCAATCATATGTATTTTGCAAGAAACTTCAACGTTTTCAAGGTTATGTTGTCACGAAAAAATTTTCGCGACATACCATCACCTCTAATTATGCTGATAACGTCTTGTTTTTTCTTTGTATCTGATTATTTTATTGTGGGTTTTGCAGTGGTTCAATAAACATGACATGACACACGTCCAAAAATGGTTTAATTGGTTGTAATTAACCGTTATCTACCAATGTGATTGCACATGCAGGTTTCAGATAGAAAAAACATTTTAGTCTAGGAAATGCTTGATGTGAAGCGTAAATGTAAAGATTGGCTATGCAGAGAAGCGTCGTACAGTATCAGTGTGGGATGGATGGGTCGACAGCAGCACGGACACAACAGCCACGCTAATTGGGCTGGCTTTGTCGCGCTTACACCACGTGGGAGCTACGTCACCAGCGCAGGCCGGCAAAAACGATGACGCGGGCTGGCGCGAGTGTTGATATCAGCGGTGAAATATTACAGATCTGATGGGGAATTAGTTAGCGCTGCCCGTCGTGCCGCTGCTGCATTAATCACGGCCATGCGAGCCGACCAGATAAACGGATTTGAGCTTGGCGAGGCCCACCGACCACTCCCCCTTCAACCTTCTAACCCTCCCTCTTAGAGATGCTGCTTCCATGGTTCGAGTCCCGGCTAGGCACGCCGTGGATCCATGTGTTATCAGCGGAGGTGGAGGGAGAAAGTACTGGCGTTAGTTATTATATATATATGTAATTCACCCAATAAGGCGTTTCCTTTAAGGGCGAGTGTTAGACAACTTAATTGTATTTTCAGTTTTTGAGCCATAACAGTTATTCAAATTTTATTAAAATTTTTCTCTTCGACAAAGAATATTATATATTCTTGGTAAACTGCTTGACATAAATAATAAAGGAATATTTAATTAATTTGTCATGCAGAATCATTGAAAGAGAATTATAGGTTAAATTTATCGAATTCTTTTGCAATGATTCTGCACGCCTAGGGCCCGGTAGTTTTCGCGAAAAGATTTTTGCCCCACTTTGTTACAGTGCCTTACGTGCACACCTGCAGTTCAACTTCATGGCTATTGACAGTGTTTTTGTGCAGAGTCGTTACTCATTAGACTGTGCCAATCAGTACACGGATAACTGCCACACATCCCGTCTGTGATTTGCGGGTTTAACCTCCACACGCTGGATGTTACGGCATCCAATCACTGACCACAAAGCAGAGATGCAGGTGTGCACGTAAGGTACTGAAACAAAGTGCTGCAAAAATCTTTTCGCGAAAATTACCGGGCTCTATGCATGACAAATTTATGAAAGATTAAATTTTTATTCATGTCAAACAGTTTACTAAGAGTAGTAAGACTATGCTTTGCAGAAGAAAAATTTCGATAATACAATTTGAATACATGTTATTACTCAAAAATTAAAAATTAAATTAAACTGTTTAACATTCCCCCTTAAGGTATTTTCCTTCCAATAATTAACTAACACAGGCGTTTAAACCCTAATCTTCCTTTTGTTCTAATGTCGTTTGCTCTACAGGTGTTTGTCCTAAAATATGTATTTCCACATAACTCACCCAATAAGGCATTTTGCAGTTAAGGCCTGTGATCTAAAACAATTTCCTCATACATGCAGGTGATTAACCCTAACAGCACAGGTGGTGCTGGAAACGTTGCTACAACGTTACAATGTGCTAAGTTCGTCACAGACTAAATAAACATGTTGCCTACATGTGCCAGAAATATTACAATTGTAACATTGCCGAGGCAACCTAGCGGCACGTTGCCTGCACGAGCCAGAAATGTTTCAGTTGCAACGTTGCTCAGGCAGACTATCAGCACGTTGTCTGCACGTGCCAGAAATGTTTCCGCTAGCAAAATCCGTCCACTAAATCCTGTTCCTTTGAGACTGTTAGACTTAAGGTTATACACATTCAATGGTTCAGAGAGGTTGTACGAGTTTTACTCTGCCTCGCTATATTCACCTACACGTCAGCTGCATTGTATTACATTCTTCTTCACTTCTTCTTGTACTAGCTGTTTCACTGTCTAATTATACACCTAACCAGACTTGGTAAGCTGAAACTTTATTCAGCATGACTGCAAGCATGTCCAAGTTGACAAGGAATGTTAATACAATTGTAATGGGTAGAAAAGATTTGCCCCATCATCACACGTGGTTAGTTATTTGTTTTTCACGTAATAGTAACAACGATAAATAATATATGTTCTGGATGTACTAATTAAATGTATGAGAATGGAAATTAGGTTATTTGGAAGAGCAAGGAGAAGGGCCAGTTTGAGAAATTATGTATTTGACCAAAAGTCGCCATACACGAGTCGTACGTGTAATTGGGATTTCTTTATAGATTTACTCGAAACTGTGAACCAATTTACAAGCTGGGCTTAGAAAATATAGGAAACAAAGCAACACTAGTTCGTTTCAAGCCATGCGCCATGCATTATGAACAGTTTCAAAGGCTGTAACATTCTGTAACAAAATGCTACAGTTTGCTACGCTTGTATGAATTTCAGCCGATCTGAAGCAATAGAACCTACTTAGTAAGAAGACTATTTTAAATTTCTAAAATCACTCTGGATAGGCCACGGATTTCCAAACTACGAATAATCAGACACCTGGTTCGAGTAATATCAGTGTGGGGAAATATTCAGATTCATGTTAGGAATGGACGACTTGAAGTGCCTGCCCCCTGATGTCACCGCAGGGGAAAAGTACTGTAGGAAACAAAGATTGTTTACAAACATGCTGATTTGTTAGTTGGTAATTGCAGAAAGCAAAAATGTTGCGCATTAATAGATTTGCATGCAAGGGTAAAAATTTTTAGTTTCAAATGGTTAAGATACGCAAATACATAAGATTAATGTTTACCTGAAAAAACGGCAAACTCCAAACAAATAATCAATTTTCTTGACGTACATCTCATCCGGGACATGTGAAGCTAAACAGCTAAATGAAGGTTATGTTCGGCTGTGGTATTCATGGAGACAGGAATTGTATCCCACACCTGACTGAAGCTCCGCCTCTTTTCAAGTCGTCCATTGCACAACTGTCTCGATGTTAGTCAATGAAAAAAATATATAAAACATGTATTTGGTTGTGTTGCAGATAAGGAATGTGAACCATGTGTGATACCAGCGAATACACCCTGGAACAGAGGACTGTTGTAAGTGCTTGGGTTCACGAACGTCCTCATACTGGGAAGACACTTCGTGAAGTGCGTGCCGATTTCCAACAACGATTCCACAAAGAGGCGCCACCAAAACAAACCCTTCTGTGTTGAGAACACAAACTCTTTGAAACGGGCAACATCAAAGATAAACCACGAACTGGAAGACTTTCAACCAGAGTGCAACAATGTCAGGAAGTCGAGGAATCAATAATGAGATCACCAAAAAAATCGCTCCGCAAACGATCAGCGGAGATGGGAATACAGCGATCGATACTGCATAAACACATGAAGAACGACCTGCATCTTCATGCATATCGCGCCATGTTCATTCAGGAGTTATCAGACAATGATTTATCCCGCAGACGGGATGCATGTGCGTTGCTTCTTCAGTCTTTCGACACAATCCCAAAACGTGGAAAGGTAATTTTCAGTGATGAGTGTGCCATCTATCGGAGCTGTCGATCACGAAATGTTGTGTACTGGTCCAAGAAAATCCACATTATGTCGACGAATTGGAAAATAATCCTCCACATGCCATGATATGGGCTGCAATGAACAATCGACATTTGTTTGGACCATGTTTATTTGATGGAACAGTGAACCAGACAACTTATCTGGACATGCTGCGAACCTGGTTTGTGCCACAACTGGAGAAACTTGGTATTCTGAATGATGTGTGGTTCCAACAGGATGGAGCTCCAGCCAATAACGCCATCTCTGTTAGGGAATACCTTGTCGAGGTCTTTCGGAATCGCTGGATTTGCCGAGGTTCAGCACTACTGCCTGTTCCACTTGAATGGCCACCTCGAAGCCCATATCTCTCGAAGTGTGATAGTAGTCTTCGGGGCTTCATAAAGGAGTGTGTTGCACAGCAGCGCTACGAAACCACAGATCAACTCAAAGAAGCAGTGAGACTTCCATTTGCTCTTATCAACCCGCAAATGCTTCGGAAGATGTCTCACAGAACTTGGCGCAACGTTATTCTCTGCCATGAGAATGAAGGAACCCAAACGGAACCACTGGATACTTAAGGTTATATTACAACACAAGATACCATAACATCAAAATACCATAACAATATGCATAAACTACTTACAGGGGGTAACAAGACATTGTGGATAGCCTGTACAGTGCCATGTTGCCACATTGTGCCTGTAAAATGCCATCGTAAAACATTTTGCCACTAACATTTTCGTCTTTAATTTAGCCCAGGATTTGCAAGGTGTGCTTATTATGAGTTTGATTCTGGACAAAACACACATACCCATATATATATATATATATATATATATATATATATATATATATATATATATATATATATATATATATATTAAAGTATGTGTATATACATACATACATACATACATATATACATACATACATACTTTAATGTAACGCTCGGGTTGTGCGGTAAGTTTACACTATAGTCCGGGGGCTATGTGCACAAAACGGGACCAACCTTGCATTTCATTCTAGAAGCAAACTACTTGGCACAGATATTATTTAAGGGCTTTAGATTGGTTTAAGAAGCAGAGCCACGACCAATTTCTATGTGGGTAGAATATACAGCTGTGAAAACTTTACCCTGTATATGTTACATGAAAATATATTATTTTCTTCATATTTCCCAAAGTAAGACACTCATGATAGTGTTTGTGGTACCAATCGATATGACATGTCATCCCACACCAATTAATCATTTATCACATCATTTTTACGTACAATATTTAACTCCCTCGTGTCTCGTTTTTATGATCAATTTAGTTGTGCAACACATGATTTGATTTATATAAGCAAAAGTCTCACTAGTTTGTTCATAGATAATAATGTTCACTGTTATAACGTCTTGTAAATTATTCTGTTGCAGATATGCTGGTGATCTAGAGTGTTATAGATTTAATTTCCAAGATGACTGGAAAATTGATCAAGGTTGATCCAACAAAGCAACAACAAGAACATGTTGATTCAAACCATGGATTAGACTGGGACAAATGCATTTTGTGCCAAGAAACTACACAAGAAAATCTTAGATGTCCAGCACGTAGTCAAAGGGGGTATGAGACACAAACATATGCTAACTTTACCGAATTAATTGTAGAGTTTCATGAACTTGGCTGCATGCCAACTACTGTTGATATTAGGTTATTAGATGATGGTACTGGGATTGCTAGTACACTTAAACCTACTTCTCACAATGCTTGCTGGCACAAAAGTTGTAGCCTAAAATATGGTAGATCCAAGGTAAGTAGGGCGAAAAAGAGAACATCAAGGGAAGGAAGTGAGTGTCAACAATCTTCGCCTGTAAAAACACGCAGAGAGAAGCCTCCACACAAACCAGGAAATTGTATATTTTGTGACAAAGGGGGTAGTCGAAGAGAGAAATTAACCAAATTGGCTTGTTTGTCTACTAACCGTAAACTACAAAAATATGCGGCAGAAATGAATTACCATACTATGATAGCCAAGTTTTCTGGTAGTTCTGACCTTATTGCAATCGATGCAGAGTATCACCTGAGCTGTTTGTCTGCTTACTATTACCGAAGGGAGTCTTTTTTGCAAGAAAAGAATATAACCTTGTTGGATAGAGGCCAGCTTCATGGCCTGGCATTTGCTGGTCTTAATTCATACATGGAAGAACAAAGAGAATCATTATGTGATAATGAGTACCCTGTCTTTAAAGTAGCAGACTTAGCAAGAACATATGCAGCAGGAATTAAATAGCTTGGTATGGATGGCGAAGGTTCATTCAACAAGGTTGAGAGATCGTATTCTGAAAGCTTGTCCTCATCTGGAAGCTCAAGGAAATTCAGGTCAAGATACTTTATTAGTTTTCGCAAAGGATGTTGGCAATATGGTAAGAGCATCTTGTAAAACTAGCTATGATACAGAAGGGATGCAACTTGTGAAAGCTGCTGAAATCGTTAGGAGAGATATATTTGCTCATCCTTTTTGGGAATGGCATGATATGTCAAAATAAGCAGTAAGGGCGGCAGTTACAGAATCACTTCGAGCTCTTGTAAGTATAATTTAGTTCCCTACCCTTACACCAAAAACATTTTTCACTTTTTTTTTAATGTATTGTTTTTGCCTCGGTGCTGTATGTATAACGTTAACTTGGCCTCAATTGTTTAAGACGTTTAGTGGCTATTTCATATCTTGCTATTTTGACGAATGTGGAGTTGTGTTGTACATATTTACCTCTTAACCTACGTATTTAGAGGTTATGTGGCACTCTGTGCCACGTTCATGTTCGTGTAGTTAAACTGAGTTTGAAATTTCTGTTATAAATCTATACCGTACCTTACCAAACTAAACTGATTTGTGTAACTACTACATAAACTTTGTGCTCGGGTCTGATAGACTTTTTAAACTTCACTGAACCGTTGTAATAAGACGTAAGATGTCCTCTATCCGTGTAGCAATAAAAGGAATTTGAAGTAGTAATAAGATTTTACATGATAATATATGTAAACACAATTAACCCAAAAATATAAATAAAATAAACCACTTGTAGCAACGATTCTCGGAGGATGTGAACCAATATTAAAAACGTGAACGTAAGTATAGATAGCGAATGCAAACAAAGCCAATTGTTTGTTGAGTTGTTTGTTGTGTTACCTGTGTAGGCAAGTATAACTTTGAATACATTAAAAATAATATGTTTAAGTACGACCGTCTATGTTTGTAACAATATTATTGGCTTGTCGTATGTCGATAGCTTTATTGATTTATAATAAATGTATTCACCACAGGCTATACGAACTGTGCGTCCTCGAGGCGATTTCATTGCAAATACGTTGCCCGATGCCATAATAATTATTTATTTTACTGACAATTGTTCGATTATATTTTGCAAAAACCCTGTTTGAATGGCAAATTTACGTTATTTACATATTTATTATATTTAACACTGTGATGGATTCATTTTATAAAATATGTAAATAACAGCCTAGGGTAGCAATGAAAATTTATTTGATGTATAATTCTTTCCTCTGAGCCAGTAATTTCTATTATTCCTTGTCTGTTTTTTTTTTCTTGTGGAGAGACATTTTCCTTCGATAGTGTTTGTTTCTTTATTTGACGAAGTAAATGAGACGCTCAGAATTTTCTCCAGAATGTTTAGCTGGAGAGACGGCTGATTGCATGTTTGAGTGGATAAATAAAAGTCAATAAAGCTCTACGGACATAGTTCACAAGAGTGGAGTTGAAGTGAGCTTGTTTTGTTCTTAGAAGACATTTATTTTATAGCAAACCAATCTTGCATCTACATTTGTCCAGCTCACGGCTTCGTTAATGACTTCCCAAATCAACTAGAATAATTTGAAGCGATTTTAATATTTGTAAGTTATAACTGTATGAATGAGAAATCACCCAATGTGTAGCCGGACGTGTTCAGTACATGCTCTCGCCGGAAGAAACTGTCAAACTTTAAATTTCATACATACATTCAAATTTATAAAAAAAAATATAAAAATTACATAAAACTACTGCTTGACTTGTTGATTGAACTTCCTTAAGATAATTACTGATATAATTTATTACAGACTAAGTAACTAGTTACACGTTCATTTTGGAAGAAAACAAAACTACAGTAAGTTTATTTACATACTTACGTAAGCAATTTTTTGTTTTATGTAAGAAGTTTAATAAACGTGTATGGCAATAGTTAAACTAATTACTACAACGTTAAAGAGAGAGATAGAGAGAAGAAAGTCCCTCTGGAACACAGTTCTTGAATGACTCTGAAAATATTGTTTCTCAAATGAAGAAAACGTGGCGATACTCATTGTGCGGTAACTTAGCGTTGCTGTTATCTTCACATACAGATCTCGCACCTGTGTTTTCACAACCAATTAACCGCAAGTTAAAGGTGATGTGACTGTGTTTGTAGTTTAAAGAAACTATACTTAAGGGTACTGCCTATCTGCGTGTTAGAGTCTTAGAAGTTACAGAGCTATAAAGGCGGCTTTGAGGCGCTTATCAAATGCCTCATCGCCACAACGAACCAAGCGCTGAGCTAACGAGCAAGACTCGCCGATACATTTTACTGCGAGACTCTAAGCACCGGCCATTATTATTTTACTGTTGGAAAGTCTGTAGCCATGTTAAGTGCACGTTTCTTTTTAAGTTACAAAGACGTCCGGTTAGTGCATTCTGAAGTACGTCAGTATGAAAATGCCGTTTAAGCAATGTTGGATGACTTAGAAACAGTGTTTTATCGAACAAGGTGACTTAACAATGACGTTGCGTTATTGTTTGAAGTATGTTTTATTTTCGTACATTGACACATATGGAATAGTTCCGTAAAAATAGGAGTTTTACGAAGAAACTGAAATGCAATTGAAGGGCGTGGAAGGCTACGTAAACGGAAAGATTTTATTCCACGCGTTTCGCTGCGATATTATCTAAGAACTAGGCAAAGACGTAATTTGTAGCTTGTAGACACACGGGGTCTCTGACTGGTTTTCTTCGAACAAAGGGTACGTGTTCCGACGAGCGTATCTCACAGCTAATACAGCCAACATCTACGGACACATAACATTTCTGATAACGGGGACGATACAGACAGTATACAATGAAAAGTGTACGGCTGAATATAAAATCATTTCCTTCGATTTTGGGCAACAAAAAAAATAAATAAATAAATAAAATATCCAGCAACTGTAGACCACGTCCGAAAAACAAACCATACAATATTTTCCCCGAGCACATTGTAATGTGATACCGTCCCTTGCACTCGTTAGTAGAAGTTGAAAACGAACACATGAAAACATATATAAAATAACACCACTCAAATATTAAAAAACCCGTAAACAAGCAAGTGCCACACAACACGTAAGATGCGTTATGTCCGTCTTTAAACTTTAGCCTACATATGCTGTAAAGAGATTTACAGCACTCGTACCAAAGTTGAAGCGTATTTAAATATGTCTAATACTTGTAACCAGGCAATTAAACATTATTTTATACCATGTCAACATTTACACATTTACCTTGGAAAGTTAATATTATTTTACAACGTAGCTTTAAAATGGTTTGCAAACTTTCCTATTCATGAATATTAGAAACTTACATTTCTTATATAGCATATCTACTAAAATGGAATGCTATTATTCGTATAAGGACTCTTCGAAGTGTAGCATGGTTTTATAGCAAAGCTCCTAAAATGGTATGCAGTCATTCATGTACACGTATCTTGGAAATTTACAAAGCTACTTATTACAGTTTATAAAAAAATGTATAGTAATTTTTCCTTACAACTGAATTGCAATACTTCCTTTTCTGTATAGGAAATGTCCCATACAATTTTAGGAAAAATTCCACACTACTATACAGTGAATTTCCCATTCATGCATAAGTTAAAAACCTCCTAACATACTTAGTAATTTTAGCACAATTTTCGTAGTGCGGGAAACAATGTAAGTTTACTCCACACGGAGTTAACTGCTTCAATTGCTGCTGGGCAGGCATGTCTACTGGAAGTATATCTGACGTGCAGCATAACTTGCTTATATACTGGTATTCGATAGTAGAAAGGTTCTATTTTCCCTACGTGTTTAATAGCTGATTATTTATTTCAACGAGTTGAAACAAGGAGAGGTCTCACGAAACAATGAATATAACGAAAGTATTAAGATTATTTTCGCTGTTGGACTGCTAACATGATGGTCGCAAGTGTTTGCCACGGAACGCTACGTTCCCAAGCATATTTAAAGATAATTTGTGCGGTTGTAAATAATGTTCGCCCCGCGAGCAGACGTAAAGTTATGCATACAAATAAGTAAAACATCTGCTACCTGTTTATATGCGTGGTATTTTAAAAGTAGAGCTTAGTTGATAAGTGGAAGTGGCGCCGACTTACTTGACATAAAAGTTTTTCATGCAAGAAATAAAAAATTTTTTAACTGCCTCGCTAAAATTAATAAATTGACAACAATATTTAACTTACCTTGCAAGCAACATTGGGAATTACATACCGGGAGATTTATAAACAACTTATACTCTCTCGTTCAGGGAATAATATATATCCTTTATTTTTATGAATCAAATGGATCATAGCACAGACATTTCTTATGTTCTAATGTATTTGTTAAAAAAAAAAAAATTGTGGTGACAAAGGTTACGTCAACGCAAAATTTAGATGTATACAATGTCAACTTCATTTTAATTTATTCAAAATGAACTTCAAGAAAACACTATTTAGTTTTGTAAAATGTTGCCACTCGATAACAAACTCTATAAACAACGAATCAAACACTACACTAATTTTTTTAACGTGAATAAACTATTAAATATGATTAGAGAATATCACAGGCAAATGACTCTCATTCTAACAACGTTAAATTTTTTTTATCAAAACAGAGTATGAGATCCAAATACAAGTTAAACATATGATCGTTAACGTGATTAAGCAATTGACATGTTAGAAAATAATGTTTAGTGAGGTTTCAGCCCTTTATATTTTTAATCACTTTCTATCTACAAAGGACCGGAGAAAGTTAACAAAAGAAGCGAACTAAGGTGGTTTAGCAGATACTTGGCTGCACAGTTAAAACATAACTATGATAACAATTTCTTTAAACTTCAGTTTCGTGTAAGTTATCACGGCTTTCTTACTGGTGGATTATCGTTTAGCATGGATAGTTTGTAACAATGTAAAATATAGCCTAAATATAGGCGATCCTACAAAACTGAGCAGTAATAAGTCGGAATTCGTCCTTATCTTTTCCGCTTCTATGCTACAACAGTTGTCTGTGGTCAGTGTGGTGGAAGTAGACTTCGGTGCTTTGAAGACGGAACGTAAATACTCCTTGGTGTCTACTCAGGTTCGGGTTCAAATGGAAGGATACATTAATTAAAACTTCTTAAATTTAATATTCCTATTCATTTGTGGTGATATTCAGAATGAGTAAAAACTTCTTATTCCGAATGTTTTGTTTAGAAATCCTACCTGATTATTAAAATATAAATAAAAAAGCATTTATTAAAATTTGTACCATGCCATGTACTACGTAGACAAAATTGTACTGCCACAGCTTAAAAAAAAAATTCCAATTAAAAAAAAGTTACCAGCATAACTGATAAGAATGCTTTCCTGAAAGTGGGTGAAATTAAAACCTGATAGTTGAAATCCTTTACTTATTCTAGGAATATCAATTAATAACATTGGTTTAAACGTATGATACACGAAATCTTACTAAAGGTAAGTAAGTTTGCGAAGTAAAATGCGGGTACCCAGTTTAATTTAAATTGGAGAAAAATATTCTGAGATGACTTTCTATTATACGGACGAAAAACAGTCGCAATTTTCAAAATATTACAAATGGATGATTGAAATACGTAAAAGTAAAATCAGCTTTGAATGCAGTACATGTACCAAGAATAATAAAATTCAGAAAAATATTTCTTAAGATATGTATTACTAAACCAAAAATATAAAAATGGCAGTCTTTTTAGTATGATTTTGGGCTGAACGAAAAACAAAAGTCAAATCATCTTTGTATGCAGTATATATGAGCAACGTTTGATGAAATTCTAAAAGAATAAAATATATGTAATACTATGCTAAATATATAAAGATGGCCACCATTTTGAAAATATAAACACAAGATTTACGGAATACACGCAAGTTAAGTCAGCTTTGTATGCAGTATATGTGTACTAAGTTTGATGAAATTCTGGAAATATTTCCTAAGATATGAGATACTATGCTTAAAATTATAAAAACGGCCGACATGTCGCAAATATGAGTACAGTATGAACAAATTATACAAAAGTTAAGCCATCTTTGAATGTAGTATATGTGTACCAAGTTTAGTGAAAGACTGAAGAACGTTTCCTAAGATATGTTATTCTATTTTAAAAGTATAAAAATATCCGCTATTTCATAAATATGAACAGAGGATGAACGAAAAACACAAAACGTCGAGCCAGATTTGTATGTAGTATATGTGTACCACGTTTGGTAAAATTCTGAATAATACTTCCTAAGGTATGTGGTACTATGCTAAAAATATAAAGGTGGCCGCCATTTTGAAAATATGAACACAGTATATGTGAAATTCAGAAAAGTCAGGTCAGCTTTAAAGCATATGTGTATCAAATTTGATGCCATTCCAATTTACAGTTACATAGATATCAACTTGATGGAAAAATTTTCAAATGGCCACCATTTTGAAAATATGAATACGGCGTGAACGAAATATTTAAAAGTTAAGTCAGATTACAAAGTACTATATGTGTATAAATTTGGATGAAATTCGGTCCACTGGTTCAAAAGTGCTTAGGGACAAGCACACACACACTCATACACAGAGAGACACACACACACATACACAGAGACACACACACACAGACACACACAAACACACGCACATACACACAGACAGAAAGGTGATCTCATAAGCCTACTTTTTCCTTCGGGAAGTTGGCTAAAAATTCCACTTATAGTTTTCTCCAGCAGATAAGAATGCATGGCTTTTGGACTTCTCTGAAGGATAATGGAAGAGAGATGCGCGGGGCCACAGAGTCTACTTCGTATGAAACAAACAGTCAAGAGAAACAGCTTAAATGTCAAATAACTATTTATGTACAAAGCATTAAGTTGAAATTGATACTCCTAGCAAAATTAACTTAACATTGTCTACTGTGGAGGTGAAACTAGTGATGGACGTAATTACGAGTGTTCAACAAAGAAAATTAAGACTGATATTACTGCTGAACAACGAAGTATGAGAGACTGCGCTGAAAAAGATAATAATAATATACCGACACTCTCAAGGAACTATCTAGTGCCATTCTAGGTAAAATCAAGTTACAGAATACGGAAGAAAACATGCACACGTACTGCTAATACTATCCAATAATAAACTGATATATTTCTTGTACTTTATATGAAGCTTCATTGATTGACATAAAGAAAGAAAGGCTTCTAGGAATCCTCACCCGCTATAGGACTTTGAAATTTGAAGTGATATGAAAATTAAATCATTCACTTCTTAACCTCAGCGTTATGACATGATTGGTTATTCGCCACGAGAATCGCTGCAGTAGTGTTTCTTTTGTTTATGTAGTCTACAATGTTGTAAATGTACTACATGTGACATTGTAAACGTGTGGTTAGTACAATATCATAACATAAAACATACTATTCTAGTAATTAACAGCACTTGTATTACGAAAAAATATCTGTAAATTATTGTTTCATCGGGTTTCGGAATGCCCTCGACTCACTGAGATTAAGAAGGAAAACATTCCTTCAACTTTGATTGAGAATATAATATGTGTTGTTTTTCGGGTAATGTTACATTTCCTTAAATCTTATCAAACAAATGTATAATTGTAAGGTTTCCCATTCAACCAATAGTTTCTCTGTTTTCCCGACAGTTGTTCCAAGTGGAATCTTTTACTTTCTCATCTCACCCATTCAATTGGTATCGTATTAAAACTGTACGTGCACATGTTGTTTGCCTGCATAATTACACCGTTAACAAACATAATTACACCGTTAACAAACATAGTCTCTTTGATTAGTGAAATGCAGGTAGGTAGTAGCGATGAAGGGCACAGATCAAACAATCTTTAAAAGTGGAATAAATATTGAATATAATTATTAATTACATCGCAGTTCATAAATTTCAAAGACAACTACTTCGAAGAAAATTTGCACGTCAAATTTCTGAAGCAAATACTCAGAAAGAAATGTTTGTAAAAAATTATTCGTCTGTAATTTTTCTTTGTAAAATGTGACTGCAAACACGAACATTTCGCATTGGTACTTAGAAGCAAACATAAAAACCGGAAATATTTCTTAGTATAGAAATATTTACCGGGACGTTTCACGTAGGCCTATGGCACATATTATTTGAGAACGTCATCTTAAACTCTAAACTCTTAGGAAACAATTAATTATGACATTGATCCATCGTGGCAGCAAGGCAGTTAGGTAGAGTCATTACCGTCACCCTGGCAGCGGGATAATTAACTAAGAAAATTAGGATCAGCAGGTGAAGTAGCAATATCTGTTGAACACCCATGACCAGGCATCTCTTCGACTGACAGTATGTTGTCTAACCAACAATTTTATAGTGTTCAGTCAATTTGTCCTTGTGTTTTCCCCCTTCAGCATGATGTTATTTTTCTTGAAACAACACGTGTTATCCTTTAAATTTCTAGTGGAACGGTACGTGTTACAACTGTGTATAGGCCCTATCAACAGCTTCAGCCTAACATACTACCTTTAGCCTTATGAAATATATTCTTTTTAAACATATTAATAGTGATTGCAATATTTTATTGTGAATTGTAGTTTGAGAGGATTGACTGTCAAAATCATTGCATGTATACTTTTTTGTACTTGTATAGTAAATACATAGATTTTGTCTTCTGTGTAGTGATTATTTGTTTTTGAACCTATTGTAAGCTAAGGAAATATTTTATTGCACATAAGTTTTTGTAAATAACTTGAGACGCAATGGTCGACCTGCATCTCATTTGTCTCCCGTCACGTTTGTTATTTTTACGTATATTGGTTTTATTCTACATCGAAATTATAACAATGTCTGTTATTGAGCAGAGATATGTGGAGGGCTTGTTTTATGAAATGAATACTTACCTTTCACGTTTGTGCAGTTCTGCTTAGACCTGGTACGACGATATGACAA
>PNEQ01028778.1:0-32348 GCA_003012365.1 Medauroidea extradentata | reverse complement strand
AATGGATTTGTAACAAGTGTAAACTTATAGTTGTAGTATGGCTGTTTATTGTGTGTTTTATGTGTTCTTGTTGTTTTGTATCTTTGCTATGGGTAGGGGAGGAGTGTGGTATATTATGCACTGGCAAGTTGGCAACGCACATCCGGGCACGGCAGTTCCGCTATGGCAGCTAGAAGCTGCAAGTGTGTTAGTGACAAATAAATCGTATCTGTTGGTGTACCGTTAAGTACCACGAAGTTATTACAGTGTCCTAGTTACCAACTACCACGTACCACCCGCCATACTGCAGTGTGCTATCACTCGCCACCCGAGGAAGCTGGCCTGGTGAGCAAAACGTCGCAATTACGCCAAAAATGTGCTTGTCCATCTGTTTTTTTTTTGTTGTCTCCCACCTCCAAGTACACATTCTGTTAAGTACTTGTGCATCTCTGTCTACATGTTTTAGTAAATAAATTAAACATTTATTCATATAGAGGTCAATGTGAATCTCCATGTTAAGACTGGGCAGAGCCATCAGGTACTATTTGCGGTAAACATGTGGGTATCCATCGTGAATAATCTTCTTCCAGATGACCTAAATGAAGTACTATGAGTAAACGAGTACCATACTTCCCAAGTTATTAGAAGAAGTCGTACTTTATACTTGAAAATGCAAGGACCAGGAGGTTTTGTGTCTTGGCCAACTTGTTCAACTGATCTCAAAGGCTTTGCATGCCTCAATTGCAGCCACAGAATTTAAATGAAGATCACTGTTAAAACATTATTTCTCACTAAATCAATTTTATACATAACCTTTTCAAACACAAAACATTGTAAGTAAAATTTGTTTAAATAAATAGTGATAAAAAAGATTTTAAAAAATGAGTGGATAACTTTATTTGTAAAATATAAACTTTAAAATTACATTTCAGAAAGAGTACCAGGTATTAATAAGAACAAATTGCAAATTTTCGCACATAACAGTTTTCAAGAAATTTCACTTGTCTGTATAAGCTATTTTAAATTTGTACATTTAAAAAATTGTTAATTTAAACATTGACTTCCCAATTAATTATTGTGGCTGCAAGCTTGGTAAGCAGAGCCCCTAACTTGCCACATTTTTATCTGTGAGGTCATGTCAAAAGACGTACCTATGAGAAAATTATGGGGATGGGAGAGGAGCTCATGACAATAATTCAAGCTACCTATAATAATATTTAAATTACTACAGGGAAATGTGACCGGATGTGACAACAGCTTTGAAGCCTGAATGAAAACTAAAGGATGTACCCTTGAATGCTGTGATAAATTATGGTTTTTATAGCTTGTCTGCCATGTATGAAGAGTTTTAGTGCATTTAATTACAGTCCACTAATTTCTGCAAACACAGCACTTGTGAATTAGAGAGTGCTGAATTGGGCATGAAAAATTTCTTACATGCATGCACACATGCACACACATGCAACACATACATGTGCACTCATACACACTCCAAAATGTACTTGAGAGTATTTTACCTGATGAAAGGATGCAAAGGATAATTAGCTTAGGTGCATAACACCCATATTCTGCATTTGAATAATATAGCTCTTCACAATAATTTCAACATTTAATAAAATATTTTCCTGAAGAGAAATCCATATTGCTTTGTGCTACACAGCAACATTTCCTTTAGCAGACACACCATGCAAGATGAACTCAAAGCTAAGCTCATCATGAAAAAAAACCTCTGTTGTAGATGGATTAAAAAAGATTAAAACTTGGGTTAGCACTATGACAAAAGTGGCATACACAATCACTGTTTAACGTAGGGTGATACACATGTTAACCTAGGGTCTACTACCAAAGTATTACCTATAACACACATAATAGTAAAGACAACATGCAAAATGCAAGCAAAAAGGGCCACACATGCTGAAACCACAATCTGATACCAATAATTTTTGTGTCATCATAGCACGCGTAGACTGGAATCACGAAGTCATCACCCTGAAAGGAAGTGGCCCACGCATCACCATCCAATCTCAATGAAAAACTACGGAAGATTAATTCAATATAGTTATGCAACAGGGATCCAACCACTATTGTGATAAATGAAAGTTGGTTCTCTAGTGCATTACTATGTTCAAAAATGTCACATGAGTATGACACAAATGCAGAATGCCTAATGTTATATTATCCTTAACACTATTTCTCAAGCAAAGATAGCTAATAAAATAGCATGAAAGTAATTCATTAGGAAGTCTTTTCATTAACTACCACAACCAAACTTTTATTAATCACATTATGTTAAGTGACTGAAGGAATTTTTTTTATGGAAGGGGGGAACTTTGGAGTAGACAAGTAAAAAGTTACATACAATTAAGGCTTGAAAACAAACCCACAGCCATTAAAAGTGACGAATACCTTAACCATTTGTCTATCATGTTAAAATCAAACATGGCCAGTAACCAAGGTCATAGAAGATGATTGCAAAACGTATGAAGAATAAAAGCTGTGAATATTGTAATTCTGTCATCAACAAAACACCAATTAATTCTAATTCAAATCAGCTGTGTACGTACAAATCTACAACACATTTTCGTTAAAGACAAGTCTGTAAAATATCATGAACCATAAGCAGAGCTGTCAAACAACATCTACGAAACAATGTAAGCAGAACTGAAATAAACCTAGGGATAAAGTGAGCACTCAAAAAAGCCCCGATTAATTTCTACTTGCAGCCAGTTAATATATTTCCACTGCACGTAAACACAAACTTTGCCACATACTTTTATGTACATAGATTTGTACAATGTTTACATCTATATTACACTGCTCTGAAAAACGTGATCTACGTACTATACATACTAATTAAATACACTTGCATCGAATAATAATTTTAATCAATAGGAAGTCTTAGTTAAAATACCAGCAAGCTAAAGTCTATATAATAACAGTTTCTGGCATTGACTCTAATTTATGCGACTTGCATTACTGTTGTTACTAATCACGCAAGTGTAAATAAGATATTCAGATTTGAAACACAAAACCACCACATAAAAATACATGAAACTATGACAAACATTATTCAAGAATGTAAGTTCAGCTCAGTTGTACTGCCATGGGGGTCATTCCATGTCAGTTCAACCACACCATGACACCACCTTCTCAGATTTTGACGAAACTTGGCATGGTTGTTCTATTCATTGATGTAAGTATGTAACCATACCAAATTGTTTTGCTCTATTTTTAATGGTTTAGATTTTACAGTCCCTTAAAGTTAATGGATTATTGGTGTTTTGATCGTCTGGCCGCCTTCAACTAGATTTGTTGTCCGATGGAAAAAAAATTCCTATTTTTTTTAGTTACTAACCTATTTTTCTGAAAATTTTTTTTCAGTTTAGATCAATGTTGCAGGAATAATATAAAAAATGAACAAAACTACTCAGTGTTTATTTGGGGCCATAAAAAATCTTAAAGTGTCAATTTTATGATTATCGAAACAAAATGTAGAGTTTTACAGAAAATGGTAAATCTTATAAAGGGAAAAAGATAATCATGAAATATCTTTTTTGTTTTTGTTCTAAAAGATATGTTCTACCTAATTAAACATTAAAATTCATAGTTTTTTTACTCCTTTGATTTTTTTTTTCGCTTTAAACACAAAAAAGGGTTAATCATTTAATTTATTAAAAAGTGGTTACTGGCCGCTATTTGCCTGCCTGTGTTTCTAAATTTCATACAGATCATTAAAACACCATATTTTCCTTTTGATATCCCACATGCTTTTTTATAAAATATTTTACCTTACTTTCTGCTTCCTGTTTCCCACACTGTCAAAGCCCTGCATTCCTGCCATGACATGAACCTGTTCCTTCTCCAGTCACAAATTCGTAAACAACTGCCAGTGTTGTTTACCTACTTTCTTGTGTTTGTGTCTGGCTGCAGACTTAAGACACCCCTCACTCCTTCTTCAGTGCCCATCCTCTTCCTCAGCTAGATGCAAGATCTTCCCAGGAGATAAGAATGAGGGCCAGCAACTTATGTACAATTGGTGCATACAGAGTGAACAAAGGCTGTGTGTGTGTGTGTGTGTGACCTTGAGCATGTCCGAGCCTGCTTTCCTTTAACAGCAGCATTATTTAATAGCTTCTATATCAGTCAGTAGCAGGCAGTTGTCAGTTAAGGATGCAAGATTGGTGCTTATACACAAGTCATTTAAGCATTTCAGTAAAGTAAATGAGTGTTATTGATAGTATTTCTGGGTTTCTTTATAAACTAAGTTAATACCAATGTGCACTGTTGGTATGTTTCGTTGAATAATGGAGGGAAAGTGCAGCGTTGGAGACACTAATGAAAGTGATTGCCATGTGTTACACTATGTTAAGAAAAAGTCTATAAAAGGTAGTGAAAAACTTCCTGAAGAAGATTTGAATCTTTTGAGATCAAGATGTGAATCTGACAAGTTAAAAACTGTTTGCCTTCATCATGAAAGTGCTTTTTTAAAGAAGTATGAATTCTTACAAAAGGTGTGTTGTGATCCTTTCAAAATATATAAAACTGTTATTAAAAAGGCACTTTGTGTTGTAACTGTACAACAGAGCAGTATTATTGTTATCAAAAGGGTACAATGTTACACCTGGTCAGAAACTTTGTGCATTATGCAAGGATAAACTTTTAAATGATAATGAAGCTGACAAGGTTAAATTAATGACGACCGCGAGAATGGACAAACAAATGATATAGGACTAACATTTAGAGATAAACGAAAGCAACTTAAAAAAAAAATACTGTAATTGACTGGCTAAATTCTTCTTTTCATGAAATTGGATGTTCACCAATGAAATTGTATGCACTTAGTGAACATAGCAAATCACGTGATGTTAAAGAAAAGCTACGAAAAGTTAATGAAAAAGTAAAATAAAAATTTAAACTGTTCTTGAAGTTCATTTGTCAGAAGAAAAAAATTACTTGGAAAAAAAGTGTGTTGCAAAACAGTGAAGACATGGATAAACTAGTGGACATTATTAAAAATGGAATGATAGGTGCATCAAGAAAAAAACAGATTCAAATGTTGACAATACCAGCTTCTCTGTTGTGGTCAATAAAAAAAAATTAAAGAAACTTTCAACACATTGATTATTCTGTTCGTAAGGCTCAACAAGTGTTTAACTTATGTGCACAATCCACCAAAATGTTGTTTTATTGATTCACGGAGCTGGTATAAAGGATTACAAAGAACTGATATTGCACATGGTTTGTGAAGGAGCAACAAGAGAATTTATGTTAAGGCATTGGACAAATGGCCATCAAAAGATAACCTTGTCCACTTTTTACAGTCGAAGTTTGAATAATATGACGATAAGACGTTATTGAGTTCAGTCAATGGTTTTCCACAGATCGAACTGAAATGATAGGGTGTTCCAGCTCTGTTGTTGAATTTATAGAAACATTAGTTGATAAACTAAACAAATTAATACCTTCTTCCTACATTGCCAAATCACAAGCACCTAATTTTAAAAGTTTAAAGGAAACAGCTCCTTCCAATGTTGCTGTAATTTCAATGGACTTCAGTGAAAATTATGCTTTCACGATACAAGAAGAAGCCCAAGGTTACCATTGGACCTCAGATTCATGCACTATTCATCCTGTAATCATCACTGCAAGGAAGCAACTTGCAAAAAAAATGTTCTACCTTTTTGCATCATATCTGATGACCTCAAACATGCTGTAAGTATAGTGTACTAAATCCAAAAAACTATGACAGCCTTTTTGAAAGAGAAACATCCCCATATTTAAGAGATTCATTACTTCAGTGAAGGGTGAGCAGCCCAATATAAAAATAAATACAACTTTGTAAACCTGTGTCTGCATGAGAGAGATTTTTTACTTAGAGCTCAGCGGTCATTTTTTGCGACCAACCATGGCAAAACGGAATGCGACGGAATAGGGGGTACTGTGAAACGCATAGCTCTGAGAGAAAGTAAATTAATAATTATATTTAAATTGAACTTCTCATTACTGATGCCAGTTGTTTATGTATTTGTGACTGGAGAGGGAACAGGTTCATGTCATGGCAGGAATGCAGGACTTTGACAGCGTGGGAAACAGGAAGCAGAAAATAAGGTAAAATATTTCACAAAAAGCATGTGGGATATCACAAGGAAAATATGGTGTTTTAATAATCTGTATGAAATTTAAAAACACAGGCAGGCAAATAGTGGCCAACAAAACCACTTTTTAATAAAATTAAATAATTAACCCATTTTTGTGCTTTGAAGGTAAAAAAATATCAAAGAAGTATAAAAACCATGAATTTTACTGTTTAATGAGGTAGAACATATATTTTAGAACAAAAACAAAACAAGAGATTTCATGATTATCATTTTCCTTTTACGAGATTTACCATTTTCCGTAAAACTCTACATTTTGTTTTGATAATCATAAAATTGACACTTTAAGATTCTTTTATGGCACCAAATAAACACTGAGTAGTTTTGTTCATTTTTTATATTATTCCTGCAGCATTGACCTAAACTGAAACAATTCTCAGACAAATTGGTTAGTAACTAAAAAAATAGGAATTTTTTTCCATCTGACAACAAATCTAGTTGAAGGCGGCCAGACGATTAAAATACCAATAATCCATAAACTTTACGGGACTGTAAAATCTAAACCATTAGAGATAAAGCAAAACAATTTGGTACGGTTACTTACATGAATGAATAGAACAACCATGCCAAGTTTCATCAAAATCTGAGGCTATGGGTCAAAACTAGTTTTTTTTTTTTTTTTGATTTGGTATGGAATGACCCATGGACGACGACACACTTAATTGTAACAGTAAATCACGTAATTTATTATTCATGTATAAAACAGTAAAAGAATGTTGTTTCTGCAATTGTAAAACGTAAAAATTAAAAGAATATCAATGACATCACTTAATTTAACAATGATATTAATAAACAGCCATTTATTACACTTTTGAGTGCTTTATAACAAACCATGTTGAAAGCACAATGAACACTCAACAAACTACGCTTCCTAGTCAAGCTAACTCTAATGCCATCTCTCGGAGAAATTTTGAATTACATCAGCAGCACGGAGCACTACAAGCATTATGTGTGTCAGTACATACGAGGTTTGAATGTTCAGCGATCTGATCGCTTCACTGTGTGTTGGCACCAAGTCAAATTATGCTGTCAGTAGAGCATAAATAAAATGTTATGAATTACAAGAAATTTCATTTGATTTTATTTCAGTAATGTTATATTTCAACTGGAAAACACACACGACTTCACTTGGTAATTCGCTGCCAACTGCCAACAAGGAATAATGCAACTATTGAAAATGTTGAATTATATGCAGTAATGGTTAGTAATTTTTTTAGTTTACATCTTTAGTACTCACTTTATCCCAGATGACCTATACTATTTTTAAATGTCAACTCTGTCAAGTTAAAAACAACCAATCCATTAAAAAAATGACATTCTACCAAACTGATTCCTAAAACAACTATACTTGATGTAGGTCTATACACTTCCTTCTAAGGACTTAAACATCAACAATCTATGCAAGAATGTACCTTAAAATTTGCAGTGAACAAAATAAATAGTTCTGAAGTTAGATATTCTCAGAGCATTATTTTCTGTAAACTTGCATATTTTACGGTGCATAAATCATGTTAAATTCATGCAGGCATTTCAGAAAACATGGATACCTTTGGCACCTTTCTCCAGTTGCCGTCAGGTTGGAAAGGTGTCTGCTAGGTCTACTTATATAATGAAAAATCAAGTTCCAAGCCAAGTAGGTAAACAGAAGTTCTCCAAACAATTTTGCATATATGTACAACACATATATAGGGAGGAGAATCGAGGTTGGAGGAAGCAGGCTGGTTTAGAAAGTAAGGAAAACTACAGAGTAATCCATAAGTATAAAATAAGCCTACCATATACAGGTAAAAAAAATGTCGTGAAGCATGTTAGAGCAGATTTACAAAAAGGTAAATTTGTATTGTTACACAATGGCAATAAAATGGAAGATAAACTAAGCAAATAAATTACAAAGTATCACTACAGGGTGTTCCAAAAGGGTACGGCCAAACTTTCAGGAAACATTCCACACACACAAGGAAAGAAAATATGTGATATGGACAAATGTCTGGAAACGCTTAATTACTATGGTAGAGCTCAATTCCTTACATCTCTTAAATGTCATTGTCAAAAACATTTCGTACAGACACTGTTCCAATTACCCAATTGAATGTTTTGTTAGAATGTACATTACTTCCAAGGATCACCGCCAGGTGGACCACTTGACGGAAGGTAATCTGGACTGTGAGTTAGAGAGATGCAATGCAGTCACAATTACCTTCCGTCACGTTGCCCACCTGGCAGTGATCCTAGGAAGTAACGTACATTCTAACGAAACATTCCACTGGGTAATTGGAACAATATCCGTATAAAATGTTTTTTACGATGACATTTAACGAGATGTAAGGAATTGAGCTCTACCATGGTAACTAAGCGTTTCCCGACATATGTCCACATAACATACTTTCTTTCTTTGTGTGTGTGGAATGTTTCCTGAAAGTTTGGCAGTACCTGTTTGTAACATCATGTATATGCAGACCATTTTAACTGCATGGCTGCTTTTTATCACAGTCAACATTCATGAATAAATTACATTACATTATCTATGCAAATATGATAAAAGACATAACGTAAAATGGGGTGATTAGAAACACTGGGGTGAACAGAAACCAAAATAGAAATAAATTCCTAGCTGACACCTTTTGCTTAAAAAAAATATATATGTTATAAAACCACTGTTTGTAAAGAGTTTTAAATTGCCTACCTAAAAATATAATTTTTAAAACAGAATTAATACCAAAAATTTAGCTATAAAATTTTGTTCCTATTAACCCCAGTGTTTCTAATCACCCCGTTTTACAGTAACTAAACGTAACCCAAGTTCATTACACACTCCAATAGTAAGCTTAGGCACAAGGTTAAAAATTATGGTTTTAAATGTATGAATAACATATGGTCAACAGTTTCACAAATGGTCACTAAAAGACATCAAGGGAAGGATTTTAACATAAAATCTACAACTACGTTTCCTAACAAAATTTATTTTAATGTCTCATATAAATTTAATTTCACTTTGAAATATTACGAGTGACTGCAAACATACTCATAAATGGTGATTTAGGGTGGGCCTTAGGACCTGAAGGATGCCCCTCAAACTCCACTGAAAAAAAAAATTCTACCACCATACAAAAACTCCATTGCAAATTGAATGACTGTCAAAGAAAACTAAACTATTTGTTTAGTTTTGTTTGACAGTCATTCAATTTGTAATGGAGTATGTCCAAGAAACTGTATCCAGTCACGCACTCCCATTGCACAGTTCTTTCAAAAAACTGCATGTACCTGTCTTATTAACATTTTTTGGGTGGAGCAATAGAAACAATTTGTGTGTTGCATTTTACAGATTTTCTTGAAGAAGAACAGTTGGCAACTCTGGCAGTAGCAGTACATTATGTTTTAACGAGGTTGTAAACCAACTCTGTCACTTGTTATATGTAGCAATGTCCAAGACTGTGTAAGAGAAGACTTATATCTGTTTTGTTATTAATAATAATAAATAAAAAAAACTTTTTTATGTGGATCTGTGAAAATATATTTGTCAGTAGAAAGTCAGTCTGGTTTGGTTGAAATATCAACTTTTTGGTTGTAAATTTTTTCATTATAACACAATGAAATATCTCAAGAATTTCATTTGTCAATCAAGCAGTATTTCAATTTTTAAGAAACTAAATTAGAAGTGATTGATGGTAAGTAGACATGTTCTGTTGAATAGCTCATAAACACAAATAAGAAAGAATTTTAGTTTTTGTTACAGTTAAAGTAGCCTACAACATAATTTAACATTCTTTTTATTTGAACAACCCTAAAACATAAAAACTTTATTGCAAAAATAATATAATTACTGAGAGAGGTTTTTTTCCTGATGGATTTCGAAGTGGAAGATATGTTGGAAACATCATCAACACTCATGCATGCTAAATATTTTCTATTGCTTATATTTAAAGTTGTGTAAAATGAAACTAAATACTAACATTTATTTGGTTTTCGCCATATTGAATTAATATTTTTCAATTTTAAGGTACACTTGTAGGAGTTATTTATCACTTGAATTTAAGTTAACACTGCATAGTTAATATGATCCTTAATGTCTATTTGTATGAAAGTACCTAGGCTTAAAAAAACTATGTCATGATACATAATTCATTGCTTACTGTTGTAGTATAGTAAGTTAGCAGCAGTGAGTTGTGGTTAAACAAACGATCTCGGGATGCAATGTAGACTATGAACTGGAAGGTATTATTAACGAACGAATGAGTATGTAGAGACAATTAAAAAGATGCCTATCACAATCACTAACACATGCCAAAGTCATAAATATCTTCATGAAAGAGAAAGCGGTAGGAAAAACTAAGAGTAACAAATGAGTGATACAGGTCCCACCTGGCCCAGCCATTTTAAATAAAAATACGTCAAACAGATGCAAGAAGAATGTGAAACTGGTTAAGAATAGAAAAACAAAATGTTTCATG
Organism: Medauroidea extradentata; assembly: GCA_003012365.1. NCBI lineage: Eukaryota > Metazoa > Arthropoda > Insecta > Phasmatodea > Phasmatidae > Medauroidea > Medauroidea extradentata. The sequence goes on along the minus strand of PNEQ01028778.1, from coordinate 21,766 downwards.
GACGAAGACAACCCCCAAATGAAAAAGAAATGTCTAAAACCATGATTTCTGCAGCAATAAACAAAAACATGGCAAGTGTTGTGAACCTACCGGCCCTATTAACTCTTACAGGGAAATTAGCAGCTCACTGGAAAATGATGAAGCAGAACTTTGAAATCTAGATGACTGCCAACAGTAATAACACTGTTTTATTTTCTGTTTATATTTAAGTATTGTTGCCAGTCACGACTGTCTGGCTGGGTGGTGTAGTATGATACAGTGGCAGCGGAGCTAGGACACCTCCCTTCCCACCCATTACTTGGTGTCGTGGCTGTCTGGCTGAGCGGCAAAATACGATACAGTGAGAGCTAAAAGACCTCCTTGTGCGCTGCATGGATTGTATTACCTTCAGTAACGCCACAATAACAACCTGCACGCCGCGATAATCAGAGAGCAGTGTAAGCTGATATAGCTGCGGCAATAACAAAGAGGTTCGAAGTACATTGTGCCGCCCATGTGCGGTGGCGACCTCCTGCACCCAATATCGGGTAACAGGAGATATCATGGTCTGGAGTGTTCCTGTTCATTCTTTATCTCTCGGGGTGGTGCTTGACCATGAAGCGACACCTTTCCAGGCGGTTGGAGATCAGAGACTTGCCGAGATAATTTGATATGTTACAGTGAGTATATAAAATGGGGCTGCAGCAGAGGCGGGAGAGTTTTTGGCTGGCAGGTGCCTGGTGCGAGTAAAGGGATAGTGACGAGTGGCAAGAAGTATTGGGTTGCGACAAGTGTTCGAGGGTGTCCGGCGAGTTGGACCGCAGCAAGTATTGGGAAAAAGGTATTTCTAGGCCACAAAAGATTCGTCGGTATTCTTTCATTGGGTCCACCATTGTGAGTGATTAGTAAGACTTTCCATATACAGAGAAATTATGTGAATGTATTATTTAGATTTAGTAGTTATTTGTTTTGTTTGACAACTATTGTGATAAATCATTATAGACATAGGTTTTCTTGTATACATAGTTGTAAATAAACTAGGCTAACTTTATTAATTTTCTTTCTTTTATCAAAGACCTCCATCCCCAAACGTACCTAGCCCCAACTTGTAACAGTATAAATCAAAAAACTATAAGCCATTCAAATTGCAAATCTACCTTTATTTATTCACAAGTTTTCGTCTGCGTTCACTACAAAAAACCCATAGACAAAACATTCTCAAAGACATAAGATACATTTCCAATTTCCTCCCAACCAAAATAATTTTTTTTGTTAAAGTATCAGCTAAGACAATGGACTACTCGTCCTTGTCGAGTGATTTTCTTTGCTGAAATTTGGTTTAAATTGTTCACGACCGCAGTGGATGTATCTTAATAATTAGTGCATGAAGAAATTTTATCAGATTCCCCTTCATTTGAACGCGTAATTGTTTTGTGGTTATCATTTACCTTACTAGATATTTAAAAAATTTTGATCTCTTTCTTAGTTTCCAATTTGCAAGAAAGCCTTTGCGATATCAGCACACACGCCAACCTTTTCGCAATGGAATTGCAAAAGAATAAGCAATAAATGCTCTATTTAATTCACACCTTCTTCCAATTTATCATTCAAGGATAGCAAATGCCTGATTTTATAAGACGCAACAGATAATAGCACACAGTCAAATGGCAGAAAGAAGCAGAGCAAGCTACACAAATGCAGCAAAATGGGACAAAAGAGAATATGTGAAATGAAGCACTTAACCCTTTCACTACTATTGATGGGTGAAAAGGTCATGTAGCGTTGCTAAGCTGTGTCTGTATACATTGCACCCTCTGTGCTGAGCACATTTTTTATGAAAACATAAAATTCCCATCCTTCTTTTCGATCGGGGCTTTGGACCCGCATTGGAAAAATTAATGTTTTAGGTTTTTTTTATTTTCAATTTTCAATTATTTTTTAATTTTTTAATTTTTTCACTAATTCCTAATTTTTTAATTTTTAATTTATTTTTAATGTTTGATTTTATCCATTAATTTTTTATTATGCTGATTCTTTTATTTAATCCTATGTACACAAAGAGAAGCAAAATATATTCAAAAGTTTGCTTTTGTATGATATATCTCGAAGCAAGGTACAATGCAGAGTGAAGCATCACAGATCTTGCAACAATACCTAGTTTCCTTCCATTTCTTGTTTTTTTGTGCATACCACATATTTCCTTGTAGGAGTTTTCTTCATCGTCATCTCAAGCACAGATGGGAAATGTCTTCCTGTTAGTCTGATTGAGGTTTCTTCATTTGACCGCCTACCACTCTGAATAGTTTTTCTCTCTTTTGAATGTTTTTCGAGAATTTCTCTAATGAGAGCAAGCTGTAATTGTACTATTGGTACATTTTTGACTGTCACTGTTTTGTACAGAATATGCGAATTCAAAAGTGCAACATCTAGCAGGTGGAAGAAAAAATTTTTGTACCATTTTACTGATTTTAGCAACGTCTCAATGCAAGTGACGATCATGTCTGAACTATCAACAGCTCCCATGTTCTCGTTGTAGTCCACGATGCACTTTGGTTTGAAAACTTTTTCTCCATTTTGCGCTGAATCTCCAGCATATCAGCACTATGGCATGTTGTCAGCATATGAACCTCTCGTCGATCACACCACTTCGGTGCTAATAATTTCTCTGATGACCTGAAAGCAACTTCTCTTTTCTTCTAATTTTCTTCTAATTTTTGCATCTGTTTCCTGGTTTTTCTTACTGTGCTGCATGGATTGTACCAATGTCATGAAGCCATGAATGAAGTGTAGGACTTGAGTACCAGTTGTCCAGAAAAAGAGTGTGTCCATTTTGCAGATATGGTTTGAGTAAAGTTGCTACAACTTTGCCAGATTTTCCTATATTCACTCCTGACTCTTCAATGTTAGATACAGCACCACTGTAGATAATAAAATCTAGCACAAAACCTGTTTCACAGTCGCACAGTACAAATACTTTGATACCAAAAGACTTCTTTTTGAGGGAATGTATTGCTTGAACACTAATCTTACCTTGAATAGCAGGAGACTCTCGTCAATACATAAGTTTGTAAATGGATTCATTGCAGATCTGAAGGACTCCCAGAGTGTGTCAACAAGTGTATGAATTTTGCTTAGCCTATCACCATTTGCAGGAACATTGTTGTCTGAAAAATGCAGCATTCTCAACAATAATTGAAAACAGTCCCAAGACATTATTTCTGAGAAAGCAGGTGTTTTTTGTAGAGCATCTCTTCACCAATATTCATTTATGCTGAGTTTTTTGTTGTTGGCATAAACATGCAGACTGCTAAAAATATGTACATTTTCTCACAGTCTGTTTTTGTCCATTTATTGAGGCAGGAATGCTCAGATGGAGTGGTACTTTCAGCAATGAAATCATAGTACCGATTCGTTTCTGTAGTAATATGTTCCATAAGAGATCATGAAAAAAAAATGAATAAAGAAATTACCAACTGTTTTCCTCCTCAGTCAAACTGGTTTGATTACCAGAATTTGTGTTGTCAAAATCATGGATATGAGGTTCAAAGTCTCCCTGTCATCAAATTATTTCCTCACATTTTCTTTTTTCAGACAATGGTTCATGTTCCTGTTCTTCGTCACTTGTTCCACTTTCAGACGGTGAACTAGGGAATCTTTGTTCGATGGCAATTTTTCCATCAATTTGGAAGGCCCCGGTTGTGATTTATCGGATTCCCAACAATCATCCTTACTAGAAATACTGCTCAAATCATAGCAGTCACTTTCTGCAAACATTGCCAGTAGCTCTTGTTGTTTTTTTTTTTTTCATGCCATAGGCGAAAGAAATACATTTTCAAAACAATAAACACATCACTAATATAATGTAAATAATTCAAAACAATGAGTAAAAATACGAACCTGTCTGAAGTACAAAAAGCATAATCAACAGCTCATAAAACACTACGCAGAACAAGTTCGTTTGTAGTACACTTGTAATCAATTCAAAACTCTGCTTGTTTCGGTAAACAGTCTACAAAACTATTCTTGCGTGATAAGGCATGAAAATATTGTTACAAGTTTGAGACAAAAACTTTATATGTGGGCAATTCCCATGCGTTCTTTTGGGATAGAGTTCTTATAATTATAAATAGAAGAGTTGAATAAAGTTATTGATTTACTAGCTCACAAAGCTTACAAAAATACAAAACAGCAATCAAACACAAATTAATTATGCACACAATTACTCCTGTGCCACAGACACATTAATTAACTTTGACAATTAAAGCACAAAAAATGTCTACCATCCATTAATTAAACAGTACAAATGACAGTAAAATTCAATCATATATCCAATCAACAGTCTCTCAAATAGTGACAGTGTACAATCTTAATAGTCCACAGTGGTGATGAATCGCAGTGTGCTATGCACCCTAAGTGCACTACTGTCTTTACTCTTGAGGTCTTCAGTTTGACTCCTGCTGCGCATCTCCTCTTCGCTTGTCAGCCTGCCGTTGCAGTCCTCTTGGTTCGCCCAACACTACTCCGAAGGTAGCAGCCTGCTGGCTCACAGTAGACTCTGACGTCACCAAGATGTCTTCACCAGTCTCTCTCCACAAGCATAGCACCTTCCTCTAGCACGACCAATAGCGAACTCTGCCCAAATGTGCCGATTCTGCGCTTTTATACTCCTCGAAACAGTCGGGGAATATCCGTATTACAGGGGTCTAAAAATAGACATTTCATCATGTTTCTGACGTGATATGAGTCTCGTAGGCAGCTTCGCAGGGTAAAAGCGCAGTTGGGATAGGTATCTATGACGTAGTTTCGGTGTTACTTCCATCACGTAGCCACACGGCTCGTGAATCATGGGCCTGTCCACAAAGTGTTACGAAACAGCTGCCGACCACCGGCCTCCAGGTACATGGCACGCAACACTGCCCCCTCCTTAAGTCTGTTCGTCCTGAACCGACACAGCAGCCTCAGGTCCATCGTAGAGGGCCCATCTGTCGATGTGTACAAATTTAGGTCCTCTCGTCCGAGAGCCTCGACGAACAATCCGAAACACCACATCATTGATCTTCTTCACTATTTCATAAGGGCCTTACCAATTCTTCTGCAGCTTGGGACAATACCCCTTCTTTCTCTGATGGTTGTACAATCACACCAGTTGTCCTTCTTGGAACGTTTCATCTAGTGCATTCATATTGTAGCGAGTCTTCATCCTGTCGGTGTTGATCCTAAGGTATCGCCGGGCAATGTCGTGAGTGTGAACCAACTTGCGACGTAACTCGATGGCATATACTGGAGACACAATCTGTTCTTCCTCCGCCAGTCATCTGAACATCAGGTCGCTCGGGAGACGGAGCTCTCTTCCAAACAGCATCCATGATGGTGTCACCTTAGTTGCTTCATGAATGATAGAGCGGTATGCTAGCAGAAACAGTGGTACTTTGGAGTCCCAATCCTATTGATTATCACATACAAAGATGGATAGGTACTACTCCAGGGTGCGATTTAGGCGTTTGACCATTCCATCAGAATGAAGGGTGTAGTGGAGTGGATCGGGTCTTCTTTATACCCATTATACTCATCACTTCTTGGAAAAGGGCCGCTTCGAAATTTCTTCCTTGGTCCGAGTGAAGCTCCAATGGCACCACAAACCTTGAGAACACATGTTCGACCAATACATCAGCCACCAAGCTGGCTTCTTGATTCGGTATGGGAAGAACCTCTGGCCATTTGGTGCAGTAGTCCTGCACTACCAATAGGTACCAATTGTTTCTCTCGGTTATTGGCAAGGGACCCAAGATGTCGACTGCCATTCTCTCAAATGGGGCACCCACATTGTACTTCTGGAGACGACCTCGACCTCTGACCCTAGGACCTTTCTTTGCGGCACAGTCGTCACACATTCGGAACCATCTGTCGACATCTTCACGGCAATGAAGCCGGTAAAACTTCTCTCGAACCTTGTTGAGTGTCTTATTAATGCCGAAATGGCCACCTGACACTGAATTATGGAACTCCTTCAATACCTCTGGGATCTTGTTCTCTGGGAGGACCAACTGTAGGTGTTCATGTCTGCCATCCGCACTCTCCCAGTTCTGGTAGAGAACACCATTCTTCAGAACAAGTGAATTCTCCTGTTCCCAATATGCCTTGGTTGTAGCACTCTTTTCAGATAGCTCCTGCCATTCTGGCCGGTGGTCCTGCTCTATCCAATCCAGCATTGGGCACAAGTCTGGGTCATTTTGTTGTTCTTCTCTTATCTTTTCGTCAGTCCAGGAGAACTTACCATCGGCCGTGGATGCCTGAAGCCTTGTTGTTCTAACAAAGTGTACTCCTTCGCTCTTCTCCTCTTGCCGTTCACAATCACAACAGTTTGGGTCACAAGGCCTGCGGGATAATGCTTCTGCATTATTATGGGAACGACCAGCACGGTGTTGTATATCAAAGTTGTATCCATCAAGCTATTTGTCCTTCACGATTCTTAAAGTTCAGTAGCCAGCGTAGAGCAGCATGATCTGTTCGCAAAGTAAAGTGTCTGACATATAAGTAGTGGTGGAAATGTGATATGGACTTCACCATTGCCAATAGTTCCCTGCGAGTGACACAATAGTTTCTTTATGGTTTCTGAAGCATTTTGCTGAAATATTCTAAAGGCTTCTCTACTCCATCTTGAACCTGTGATAGCACAGCACCAATGCCTACATCACTCGCATCTGTGTTCAATATAAACTTGCCTTCATTATTGGGGAAGCCCAAAACTGGAAGGGACATTAAAACTTCTTTTAATTTTCTGAAAGAGACTTCACATCAGGGGTCCACATAAATTTTCTTTTAGCTTCAGTAAGCTCATACAGTGGCTTGGCAATTGTAGCAAATCCATGTACAAACCGCCAATAATAAGCGCAGTGTCCAAGAAAGCTTCTCACCTGTGTCCTGTCTGTTGGTTGTGGCCAGTCTTTTATTGCCCTGGTTTTTTCTGGGTCAGTCTGGATTCCATCAGCTGATACCAGATGCCCTACGAAACTAACTTTCTTTTTGGAACAGGTGGCACTTCTTGGGAACCAGCTTCAGATTTGCTGCAGCCAGTTTCTGGAACACGGAATCTAATCTGGTACGGTGTTCTTCAAATGTTTTACCTGTGACCACGATAACATCTAAGTAAACTTGGCAAATATCTAGAGGTAGGATCTTTTCCATTTGTCGTTCGAAGATAGCAGGGGCATTGCACAGCCCAATCGGCATGACTTTAAAATGCCAAGTTCCTTTCCTTAGCACAGAGAAGGCTGTCTTCTCCCTGTCCTCTTGCGCCACCTCACATTGCCAGTAGCCACTCTTCATGTCAAGTGTACAGAACCATTGTGACCCTGTCAAGCTGTAGAGTGTGTCATCAATCCGGAGGAGGGGGTAGCAGTCCTTTCTGGTCACATCATTCAACCGGCGGTAATCCACGCAAAATCTTGTGGACCCACTTTTCTTCTTAACTAGCACAACAGGTGACGACCAAGGGCTGACCGACGGCCCAATCACATCCAAGTCCTTCATTTCTTTCAAGATGCCATCCACAGACTCTTGTGTAGCCAGAAGCAGTCGTCTTGGAGGTTGCTTGATTGGCCTAGCTTCTCCTGTATCAATGTGGTGTTGTGCAGCGGATGTTCTGCCAAGGTCAAATGGCCCACATGAAAAGGTTTTCTTGTTTTTCTTCAGGAGTTCTGCCACAGCCTTTTTTTGTCTCCAGTTCTAGTCAGTAGTTCCTTAAGTGGTTCTGGCATAGTCCCATTAAGGTCTTTGTCGGTTGTATTTATTTGGGACACTTGTTTGCAGACACCTATTATGGCCCCCTCCTCAAGCTGGATTGCCCTGTTCGACAAGTTGACCACTCGAACAGGTAAATTTCCAGAACTCGGACAAACCAATGTTCTTGCTACCACCACCTCATCAGGTAAGCTGCTTCCTCTTCTCATATGTTCGACCAGAGCTATACGCCGCAAAAAAATTGCCTCGAAACCATGCGGGGATGACAATCTCGCTGGATGCTGGCAAAAAATTTGTCTCACAACAGACCACTTGGCAGCTGGTTGGCATGGATAGTTCGCTTCGTGGCATCATTACCAGTTCTCAGTTACCAGTCCTTAGTACTCCCGACTGAGTATCTATACAGCAATCTAACTTGCGCAACACATCCATGCCCAATAAATATTCATCTTCTATGTCGGCTATGTACACTTCGTGCTCAATGCAGAGGTCACCCAACTTCAACTGTACCGTTTTCTTCCCCTTCACTGGTGTGGTCTCGCCTGTCACTGTCGTCAGAAAGCTTTTTCTGTAATTATGGTCCCGTGACTGTTGGGGAAAAGACCCCAAGATGTCCGGTCTGAAAACAGTAATGGTTGCTCCAGTGTCTACAACCATGTTGCAGTAAACATTTTCCAGACAGCCCTCCACTAGGATTGCATCAAACTCTCGCTTTAGTGAGCATACCTGAATAAATACTGGGGCCTTATCTCCCGCAGCGACCTACCTTCGCCCCTTAAGACAGGTGCTTACATGTTTCCCGAGGGCTGGCCGGATCGGGCAGCCTCATCCTGCTCTTGGCTTCTGTTCTTCTGTAACCATCGTGGACACTGGGCTCGGAGGTGTCCGGATTTTCCACATTCCCAACAGCTTGTTCGCCCCTGTTGTCGAGGGCGGGGTGTAATCGGAGAGAATCTGTTCTTAATTGCATTTATTGTGGTTTCCATTCTCTTCAGTATGTTCTCTAGGCTGTTGTCTCTCTCGTCGCCCGACAGTGCGACTGCCCGCACAGCACGCCTAGCTTATGGCCCTCTTGCAAATTCGACCTCCAGTGCTCTAGCCAGGGCATCCTGCATAGTCCTTGGGGCGGCCAGGCGCACTAATTGGTGAACCTCTACATCGGCAATGGCATTGACAAAGAAGCCAACTGCTATGTTATCTCGTGCCTGTTCTGGACATCCCTCGAGTGACAAATGGGTGAGTCGCACAATGTCCTGCCACAATTCTTGAAGTGGCTCTCCTGGTCTCTGGAGGCGGCTTCTTAGTTAGGCATGGTGGGCACGTCATAAATATTTGTCTCTGAAGCGCAGCTCCAGGGCAGTAACTAATGTCGAGTATTCTAGGCGTTGTTGTTCTGGAAGCGACTGGAGTATACTGAGGGCAGGTCCCCTCAGCACAGCTGCAAGATAGTAGGCACATTGCTGGTCAGACAAACCATTTATGTTTGCCACAATCTCGTACTGGTTTTGGTACTCTCGCCATGGAGTCTGGCCATCGTAAGGAGCAGGTTTGACAGAAATCCCTTTTACAATGGTCAATGCAGGCACACTAGATACAGAAACATGTTCCAGCCGAATTTCTGCCTCGTTGGGAATCACACTATGGCCTGGTTCAAACTTCGCTGTCTTCTCTTCACTGCCTTAAGGTATTGATTCAGCAATGACCTTTTCTTCTCTGGTAACAAGATGACCACCTTCTTTACCATGGAGAAGTTCTTGACACTACTTCCTCAGCTCATCCATTTGTTGCTGCATGCTGTTATTCACATAGTCGATCTCTTCCCTTATGCTCCCTACCTTCTAGTTCACAGCATCTATTTCCTAGTACACCATTTCTTTGACACTATCTATTGCCTATTTACATTTTCATTTACGCTATCCATTATCTTATCCACATTTTCATTTACACTACCTATTTTCTTTTCTACATTATCTATTTTCTTATCTATATTTTCATTTACACTATCAATTTTCTTATCTACATTTTCATTTACACTGTCTTTAACTGAATTCATTTGGCCACTTAATTGGTCAAACATTCCCTCAATGAAATTAAAAGTGAAACAATGTCTAGAAATTATTTATGTAACCCAAATATTGCAATTTATTTTCAAAAAATCACCCATATGGCGATAGTCACATTTTCTGACATTTTTGTACTCAAATATTTATTTTAGTAGCCCTAAAGGTGACAAATTGCCCAGTCTGGCAAGCATGAGACACTTGACTAAATGTTGCTGCCTGTTCGTGCAATACAGTTTCAGACAGGTTGATGGGCCTTCACCCCTCCAGCCAGGCCAAGGTAGGGGAAATATACAGATATGCTAGCGCTACTGGCCAAGGTTACCACTCTCCAGCCAAAGTGAGGTACAGGGAGACTGTAGATGCACGGAGCTCTACTGGCCAAGGACCTTTTATCCGTTGTCACACTATAACGGACTATGCTACGAATTCCATGACCATATTTGGTACTACTGTATTCTCAATACACAAAAGTCATATAACTAGTGTTCAGCTAGCAATTTTCATGTACAAATGTGACTTAGGTTATTGTATTATCTATTAAATAACTTCATAAAAAGTGGCTGGCTAAAACAAGTGTGTATTCTATAATGCATTCTGTTTTAACTATAACTGAAGGTACTATTTTAGTTTTTAGTCCTACACACAATACTACAACATTTTGAGCAAGAAACAAACACACTCTAATGAAAATAAAAAAAAAATCCCTACAAGTGACAATTCCTGGTGTTCATACAGATGCTTTTTAATCTGATTAGGTATCTTGTAGTTTAGTTAACACAAGATAGGAATGAAAGAAAACAGACTTTAATATATATTTGCTTAAAAATTATGTTTATATATTATTCATTACATAACTCAAATAGGACTTTTTCAATCCTACATTGTTTTTTTCTTCATTGCTGAAAACCACATAACTCTACAGCAATGTTAGGCAAAAAATATGCACATTCTTCAAAAGCTTTGTTAACTATTTTCTTTCTTGTGTAGGTTCTGAAACACATTTTAATTTCAGAGAAAATATTGGATTAATTTGAAGCGTCCCCAAAAGCTGATCACAACCGAACACATAATGGTGCAGATTTAATAAACCCACTAGGGAATGAAAGAAACATACCAACAGAAAAATAATTTGGTTACAGTGGTGATTTTATCTCTGAAATTGCATTTATGCAACCCTAATTTTCTCCCTTATCTATGCAGTACTTCAAAGATATCAAGGTTGCTTAGTTATTAGACAAGACAAAGTGAATGGAGTAGTGCATGCTTATTAATTTTATAAGAGAGAACAGTTCTCTGGTTCATGACCTTAGTCAAAATGTTGCCAAATGAACAAAATTAAAACATCTCCAACCATAGCCAAGTTTAGCATGTAATTTATAGACAGAAGCCAGGGATGGTCACTGCAAAGATCATGAAACTCGTGCAGCAATACACTCTCTAAAGAGCTGGACAATTCATCCAAAGAGGAGAAAGCCACTGCCATATATACATATGGTTTTGTTTCTGTAGTCTTGGATTTAGGAATCTGTGAAGAACGTTTCTAATATCAAAATTTTAAAGTTATGTGAAGTATTCAAACAAGGTAGAATAAAGTAGAGCTAAGTGTGCAGAGCTAAAGAAAAGAAAATTGTTGATTTATAGCTGGCAGATTAGCTACCGTATTTGCCGGCATATAAGACGACAATTTTTACATATTTTTGGCCTTCAAAAATTGCTACTCGTCTTATATGAGGATGCAAACATTTTTGGTAGCCAAAAATTGTTTGAAAGCTAAGCTGTAAGATGTGGAGTTGTATGCTGTTTCAAGGAATTGTATTTTTCATCACAAATGAAAACGAGTGCCCCGTTTATTTTAATAAAATTTACGGTAAAAAATTTTGATGAGCGTCATTCATAATAAAGGTCACTTCCTCGCAGCGAAGCGGCGATCGATGCGAGCGCTTGCCGAAATACTTCGTCTCGCCAGCCTACAACTCTTGGGCGGAGAAAACGAGGATCTAGGTCCGCATGCTTTCATCCTTTGTCTCGCAAGCACAAGACTCTCGGGCGGAAAAAACAAGAATCTAGATACCGTACCACACATTCATATGTCTACAGTCTAGTGCTAGGCTGGCGGACAACAGCGCATAGGAATGCGATGACCTTGCAAGCAGCTGTTGTTGCCCGGCGTTGTCATGTAGTGCGCGGCGTGCCTCTGTCCGGCGTTGCCAAGTCGCGCACACCTGACGGCATGTGGAGATATCGCCGGCCGCTGCCGTGCATTTCCTTGGCATTTGGGCGCGCGGAGAGCAGTAGTAGCCAATGTTATTAGTTTATGTGCCTATTATGATGTTTAAATGCCGGTAATAAATGCATTGAAAATATATAAACTAAATTTTTAATGTTTGAGGCAAAGGAAAAAAATATTTTTCTGTCGGGAATTTCAAAATAAGTAATTTACTTTTTTCAAGATTTTGTACCTTCAAAACCATGACTCGTCTTATATGCGGGGTCGTCCTATATGCCGACAAAATACGGTACTACTGTATGCTTAGCTATATTGAAATGTGTTTATATTGGAATATGTTTAAATCTGCAATAAAACAAAGTACATATAAAGAAACAATCTGTATAAAGCGGTAGTTATTACATGCTTTTATCGAAAAAAAAGTTATTCCAACAGCAGTAGTTAATACAGAGCAAAAATTTAGTAAAAATAAAAGCTACTGATTTTTAAAAAAGCAAGACATTAAAACAAAATTAAAGTGGAAGCAAAAATAAATGTCATCAAATTCACTAAATATTAGTACATTTTATTTTACTCAAAAAATTCATAATTTTAAACTAATTTAAATTTCTTGACAGCTCCTGATTGACATTTATGTTAGGAAACAGCCACGTACGATAAAACATGTGCAATGCTTTGTACAGGCATTTGGTAATGTATTATATTATTTACGCTTAACTTTGAAGTATGACCTCACAAGAGAAATAGCAATGAATCTGCTATCTCTGAACACCAGTTTTAAAAGAAATTTTTCAGACGAGTTGTGAATTTCAGTTCCAAAAGGCAACGTAAGTGGGCTTTACATCTTGTCAACAGCGAGGTCATTAGAGACTGTGACAAACAGCTTGACACAACTACAGGAAATGGGAGAGAATTTAGACACTGCCTTTGTTAAGGAACTATGCCAGTATTCACTGAAGTAATTTCGACAAGCCACACAAAACCAAAATCTGGATAGTTGGAGCTGGGAATCGAATTTAGGTCCTCACAAATGAGAGTTCTGCCTGTCGACAGTTGCACTACCTTGCTTGATTTCAGTACCAAGAGATGAAGTACAATATATATTAGAGCATCTTGCAAACAAAAAATTCAACTTCTTTTTCTTTTATGCTCATTGTATAATTAAATTTTTATGGTTGCTGCAGGCATCTGCCAACATAAGCGTGCACAGAGTTAACGGTTTGGGGTTGAATAACTGAAGAGGGCAGTGCAAGAATACCCCTCTCCCTCCAAGACAAACAAAATTTTCGTAAAATTAAAATTACCAATGTGTACAGAATTAATTTAAATTGGCGCAATGAGTGCTGCAACAGAATTACTTCCTGAACAGGCTTCTAGGATCTTGGAGGACACCTTCAAACATAAGGGGTGGAAACTGCAATGTCTTGCAGCTCCTGCACACTCCTATGTATGCCAGACAATAGTAACTGGCACAAAGGCTAGCAATAGATCCATGAGTGGACTTTCTCTGCCAAGTAAGATATTCATATTATGACATGTAACTGAAAAGACCTGTGAGAAGGTCGACTTCATCTCAAGAGTAAACAAGGGCAGAATACACATGGCCAGCTGACATTATCATGCTTATGTAAACAGAACCATCAGATGAAGGTCAGATTTGCTGAATTCATGTAACAAATAATCAACTCATAAGCAGATTGTTTACACAAGTTTTCCTGCATTTGTTATGGTTACCTTAAATGCATTTTCACTTTCATTCACTAGTATTAATGCCATATAAAGCCCTTATTGTCATTCAACTGAATTTACAATGTAACTTTAACTCTAAAACATGTTTTCACTCTCAAATCGTACACAGTTAATACCATAGTCTAATCTAGCTTCATACATTCATGTTAAGTACAATATTAACAAAATGTTTGTCTGGTTGCTCCAAATAATTTAGTAACATACAAAAAATTCCTTAACTTATTTTAACATAATATTGTTAAAAGCAATTTCACCTAAATTAGCCTTTCCTGGTTTGATGAATGCGTATTTACCTATAAAAATTAAATTTTAGATGATAAGTAAATCATACCTTTATAAAAAAAACAATTTTTTTACTGAATACTTTCAACTGCATTGACTTCAAAATTATACAATGAAGGATTACACTACCTCTGAAGTATCCTAATGAAAAGTCCTTAAAATACCTCAGAGCCCTCACATTCTCAAACATAGGGATTTAAACATCGAATTATATTTGGCGGAACTTGGTAACGTTTCAAGATATACTTTCAGATGAAAACAATTTCCGGTACTGTATTGAGAAATGGAAAATACTGCTACAGAAAGTAAGGTTTGCAAAAAATCTCGAGTAGGTGTTTTCAAGTGTTTTTTGTGCATAAAACATACCTACTGAAACACCAACAAAAACATTCTACAGCAATGTGGGCTGTACCAAAATAAAAAAATACAGTGAAATTTTGTTATAAAGAGTATAGCTTAATGAAAACACCTTCACTAGTACAACTGTAATGTGCACCATCTCTATATAATACATGTAAATTGTCTGGATATAACACAAATCTTGTATAAAGACAGTTTTTATTGACATTCACAGTAGTTGTTATAATGAGGTTCCACTGTAGTTAGTGCTGGCATTTATGTGGGTAACACAGGCCCCACATAATTAAATTTAACATGTAATTCACTATCCATCTTCCCTGCCTTGAAATAAAAATGCTTATAAGCATAAGCTATCAGATGTTGTACTAATAATATGAGAAAATTTATGTATGTTACAAAGAAAGCAATATGGAGATGGAATGGGCATCTTAAGAGGATGGTAAGGTGAAGACTGGGAAAATGAGAGAGTTGAAAATTGGTGAAAGAACATAAGAAGGCCGAACTGAGCAAACACTAGTTGGAAACAGCCATAAATGATCATGAGCTTATTTTAATTAATCTAGTTTACTTTAAAAAATTCATTAATTTAAGCTCATCTTTATCCATATCATTACTTTAGGTAAGCTTTATTCATCCTCACTGAAAATCCCTTTTTTTCTAACTCCATTCTTTAAGTAAGTAAAGTTGTGTTATTCCAAACTATACTTGTGCAAATAATTGGAAAAACTGAATAAATTTGTGAGAAAAAATAAGCATTTACTAAGTAAATATCAAACTATTGATGTTAATTGAAGAAGTTGATGCCTCAAACAATAAAAAACTGTGAATAATCTGTGTTTAACATTATTAAAATTACCCACCAACCTAGTAAAAATTGCTGGCCATTTAAAACTGAGGTCCTTTCAATTAAGATTGCACTCGTGTTAAATTATCATTGTAGCATCACAAAATCAAAGCTGTGTCATAAAAATGATGCTTTCTCTGTAGTTACGAAATTTGTGTTACACCTAAGATATTTTTTTAAAAATATTGTAAGGTGCCATGGATAAGCCACAAAGTCTATAACCTGCATGTGAATACTTAAGAATTTAATGTGTGTGTACGTGTGTGTGTGTATGTGTGTGTGTGTGTGTATATATATATATATATGTATATATATGTATATATATACAGGGTGAGGATGCTAACTGTTTAAAGCTCCCCGCAGTGACACTGGGGACTCAGAGACAAGTGATTCAACATTGGACATGTAGGGTCCAAACGGACGGGAAAGGCCCGAAAATTCGCCTTCAAGTTTCCATGACGTCACATCCGGTGTGTCCGCATCAGGCGCGTACGAACGAGTATTCAAAGGAGTTCCTTCGATCCAACCTGTCTCTGTGGCTCAGTGTCTGCGTCAAAACCTTGTAAACTTGCGGTCCAAGGTTCGTGTCCCAGTGTCGACAATTTGTTGTCAACGTTAGTTTTTGCAATTTTAACTTACTTCAACTGTTATTTCTTTGTAACCCTTTGCTGCATAATTTATTTTATTTTGTTTTAGCTGTTTTCTACATTTTTTGTTTACAGCCCCATTAGTTTGTATTTGTTTAATGCATGTTCGATTACAAGCAATTCCTTGTTAGGAAAGTGACTGTTGTCTTAATGAGTTATTGCGCCCATTATGTACATTATTAGGACTGATTATTTAAAAAGATGTATTTTGTATCGGTCCGGTGATTCCTTGTTTAAAATATATTAACAATGTCCCCGTAAGCTTCATGATAGAGAACAATTGATACAAACTTGTCCGCAATAGTGCACACCGAGCCAACAGCTCGTCTTTGCTAACAACTTTATCGAACATGCATAAAACAAATACAAACTAATGGGGCTGTAAATAAAAAATGTACAATACAGCTAAAACAAAATACAATAAATTATGCAGCAAAGGGTTACAAAGAAATAACAGTTGAAGTAAGTTAAAATTGCAAAAAGTAACGTTGACAACAAATTGTCGACACTGGGACACGAACCTTGGACCGCAAGTTTACAAGGTTCTGACGCAGACACTGAGCCACAGAGACAGGTTGGATCGAAGGAACTCCTTTGAATACTCGTTCGTACGTGCCTGATGCGGACACACCGGATGTGACGTCAGGGAAACTTGAAGGCGAATTTTCGGGCCTTTCCCGTCCGTTTGGACCCTACATGACCTATGTCGAATCACTTGTCTCGGAGTCCCCAGTGTCACTGCGGGGAGCTTTAAACAGTTAGCATCCTCACCCTGTATATATATATATATATATATATATATATATATATATAAACCCAAATTTAAATTAAATGTTGCATTAACAAAGCAGTAATGAATCATTATAATGTATGGAAAATACTTGTTACAGCACACTACAAAGCATGTAATGGTACTTGTAAACAATAATTGTAAGACCTCTCAAACATTTGGTACACTTTACACACACTAGTGCACTTTAGCAAAGATTTTATTATGTCAGAAACTCTGGTTGTCTGAAACTGCATTTGTCCCGATTTGTTCAGATTAGCACGACTCAGCTAAAAGTAGTTGCAGCCATGACTTGGAAATGACATTTACATGCTTATGAAAAGTCAAGTGAAGAAATATGATCACAAATATGAATGTTCAATATTTGAATATGATTAACAGTTAAATTAATCTGTGATGTTTGAAGTACTATTATAGAGTTTCCCGAGTTTCCCTCATCACAGCAATTCTGGGCTGATACAGGAGCTTAGTACTGAAAAGCAAGCAGTTTGTTTGTAGTGTAATGTAATGTAAGGTACTGGTTGACAGGTTGGCAAGACTGAGGCGGGAGTGTCAGTGGGCGCCGGGAATGTAAACAGAGAGGTTTGGCAGTGAGCGCACGATATAGATGTACGTTCAATGGGAATAAACAAACATAACATGGTGGCAGCGGTATTCCATGCAACGATTAAACGCTATCCGTCGATTTGTTTAGTAGTGAGGCATGTCGGGTCGCGGTAATCAGATTATGTGTGCAGAAACAGTGGTGTGACGTTTTCGTTCGGGTTTAGCAACATCAACATGGCATCGTCAGCACAATTTCAAATTGTGCCACCAGAAAGTTTTAATTTTTGAGTGCCGGCAGAATGGACCAAGTGGATTAAAAGATTTGAACGGTTTCGGTTGGCGTCGGAACTCAGTAAAAAGTGCGAGGACAGTCAAGTCAATATGCTTTTGTATTGCATGGGCCCCGAGGCGGACAAAATGCTCAAGTCGTTTTCATTGTCGGAGGAAAATTCTAAGAAATACAGCACAGTGGAAGCACGCTTTGATACGTTTTTCACGGTTAAAAAGAACATTATCTACGAATGTGCCAAGTTTTTTAAAAGTTGGCAAAAAGAGGGTGAGCCAGCAGACGTTTTAATCAACAATGTCTTTAAGATGGCAGAATCATGTGATTTGCGAGACCTCAAAGACGAGCTCATTACCACTGTGTTAGTGATTGGCATCAGTGATGATAAACTGTTAAGAGTCTCTCAAAATGGATCAAGAATTAACGTCCGCACGAGCAGTCACGCGTATATGGCAAGCAAAGCTAGTTAGACGCCAACAAACACTGGTACGGGCTCAGCCTGGCGCTGTGGAAATGTTCAGCATGGTACTCACCACCAAGACAAGCACCGGGACAGAGGGACTACAGATACTACACATCAAGATAAACAAGGTAGAGGTGGTGGGGCCATCACAGGCCACAATGTAACCTCAAAATGTTCCAAGTGCGGTAGTAAACCAAACCATCATTGGTCCAAGTGCCCAGCCAATAAGGCAAAATGCTATCGCTGTAGTAAAATAGGGCATTTTAGTAGGTGCTGTGTTTATGGGGAGGTGCAAGAACTGGCAGAGGGGGAACACGAACGTAGGGGGCCAGCAGAGCAGTCACAGGATTATTATTTAGGCGAAGTGACACTGGAAGTGTGTTCACAATCATGGTATGTGAAAGTAAAAATTTGTGGCAGAGAACTGTCCTTCAAAGTGGATAGAGGGGCAGATGTAACAGTGATTGGTGAACAGTTATGCAAGAATTTAAATCTAGACATCCACTCGACTGAAAGAAGGCTGTTTGGAGCGGGAAAAAACAGCATAAAGGTTATAGGTACCACCATGGTGACACTTTCATATGGCAACCAGGAAACCACACAGGAAATATTTGTGGTTGAAGAGCAACAGATGCCATTACTCGGCCGCCCAGCGATAAAAGCACTAGACATGATATCTGTGAAGAGAGCAGATAAAGTAACAGGCAAGGTGCCAAGTTGTATTGACAAGTTTTCATCAACATTTGAGGGTCTAGGCCAGTTTAGAAAAGAATATAATATTCAGCTACAAGATGGTGCCAAATCCTAGGCTTTTGTGGTGCCAAGACGTGTTCCATTGCCCCTACGTAGCAAGGTAAAGGAGGAACATGACAGAATAGTGCAAGATAATGTGATAACACTAATAGAAGAGCCTACAGAGTGGTGTGCACCAATGGTCTTGGTACCAAAAAAAGATGGCTCAGTGAGGATCTGTGTGGACTTTACAGAACTGAACAGGTTTATTCTAAGAGAAAGACTTCAGCTACCATCAGTGGAAGAGAGTCTAGCACAGCTGCAAGATGCCATGTGGTTTTCAATATTGGATGCCTCAAGTGGTTTTTGGCAAATCCCACTGTCACAAGCTAGTGCACCTCTCACAACATTTATTACCCCTTTTGGCAGATACTACTTCAATTGTCTACCATTTGGTATTAATTCAGGGCCTGAGCGTTATCAGCGCCAAATGCAACAGATTGTGTGGGGCATGCCAGGTGTCTTCAATCAGGCGAATGACATCCTCGTGGGTGGCCGTACAGTTGAAGAACATGACCAGCAGTTGGAAGCAGTACTGAGGAAGTTGATGTCACATGGCATCACTCTCAACAAGGCCAAATGTACATTTGGGGTGAAGATGGTGAAATTCTTAGGGCACGTGATTTCAGAGGGCATATTAGGGCTAGATTAAGACAAGACTGCAGCAATACGGGATATGCTAGAACCCACTAATGTGACAGAACTCAGAAGATTCTTGGGTATGGTTACATACTTAATGAAATTTATCCCCAACCTAGCGGAAAAGACCCAGCCTCTAAGAGCCTTGCTGAGTCAAGACACAGAATGGGTGTGGCAGGAACCAAAATGGCAGGCGGTGCGTCAATTAAAGGAGGAAATCACTCAACTGTTCCGATTAGCTCTGTATCAACAGGGGGCAGAAATAAGGGTTTTGGGCTTAGAAAGTGTGCTGGAGCAACACCAACAAGAGGAGTGGAAACCGGTAGCGTCTGCATCAAGATGCATTAGTGGTGCAGAAATAAGGTATGCTCAAGTGGAAAAAGAGGCCTTGGCAATAACGTGGGCCTGTGAGAAGTTTAGGGATTATGTACTGGGCACAAGGTTCACAATATTGACAGATCACAAGCCAGTAGTGCAGTTGCTTACTTTAACACCATTGACTGATCTAACAGCAAGACTGCAGAGATGAGGATGCGTCTTATGTATTATGACTTCAGTGTGTAACATGTGGCAGGAAAGAACTTTTTTGTACCAGATACGCTGTCAAGAGCACCTGTTGATCTGCCAAAGAAGGACAATGGAGACATTCTGGAAGAAGAGCATTTTGTGGATGCAATCATGCAACAAGTTCCCTTTTCCGATGTGCCTCTTCAGAATATCAGGGAGGTACAAGAGCGTGATGAGGAATGCCAAGTCCTGAAGGACAATATCTTGAACGGGTTTGAAAATAAACACACTCTTTTCTGGCAGTTCAGAGATCAACTATCGTACAACAAAGGGCTTACTATGAAGGGATGTTGCATATTCATCCCTAGACAGCTGCGATCAGGCATACTCAGAAGAATACATGAAGGCCATATGGGTATAGTTAAGTGCAGGCGACGAGCACAAGAGTGTGTATAGTGACCTAGCATTTCAGCGGACATCAAGGGGATGGTAGAACACTGCCAGCAATGTTTGCAGCAGAGAACCCAGAGAGCAGAACCACTCAAACCTACGACACTACCAGAGGGACCATGGTTACAAGTGGGGATGGATATCATTGAGCTAGCTGTGTACGCTATCTTGTGGTGCAAGACTACTTCTCAAGATTCCTGGAAGTAGTGCGTTTAGATGGACTCACCTCAGAAGCCCTAATTGCACGAGTGACGAACATATTCGCCCGTCACGGGATTCCCGAGACAGTGCGCGCAGATGGTGGAACCCAATTTACAGCAGAGGCGTTTCGGCAGTTTTCAAAGGAATATGGATTCACTCACGTCACATCCAGCCCAAAATGTTTACACTCTAATGGTGAAGCAAAAAGCACTGTGAAGATTGCAAAAGGAATCTTGTCAAAAATGACAGATCCAAATTTAGGATTGATGGCTTACAGGGCCACACCATTGGAGTCTGGCTTCTCACCGGCGGAACTGCTGTTTGGAAGAAAATTGTGTACCACACTACCACAGAGACGGCCGCAGCAACAACAGTTGAACCCTTACAGTCTCAGAGAGTTAAAAAAAAAATGATCAGCACATCAAAGAAAGGGCCAAACTTAACTACGATACCAGGCATGGTGTACAGGAGTTAAAGCCCTTACAGCCAGGAACTTATGTGTGGATTACAGATCTAGCCAGGTATGGCAAGGTTCTTCGGCCAGCAAATCAGTACAGGTCATATCTGGTGGAAACTACAGCTCGCAATGTGTTCAGAAATAGGAAACACTTAATCGCAACCCAGGAGACAGATGAACAGACCGGGAAGATAGAACAGAGGCAGGAACCAAATATAACTACAAATGTTTACAATAGGCACCTGGCACAAGAAAAGGAGCTATTCACTCACCACCCAGGTTGGGGATATTAGGATTTTATATAAGAGAAACCACAATATACGCAACTTATTCCTTGTTTACTCTACTGAATCGTTCATCTTCATTCTTATCTTTCAACTGCTCCGTCAACTAATGATGACACACAAAGAACTATATATGTTTACAAATAGAACATGTATCATGGCTGCCAACATGCAGCGTGTTAACTTCTTTACACCCCTCCTCAATTTTAAGTTGTGTTTAACAACTTTGAATTGAGTACAGAACACTTATCCTTTAACAATTTTGAATTAAGTACAGAACACTTATAAGTATGAGATATTCAACCTGTCCCTCAACATTTTGAATTTTGATACTGGCAATGCCTTTGTAAAAATGTCAGCAGCATTTTCTTCAGATCTTACATACTTGACATTAAGTTCATTCTTTAATACCACGTCTTTAACAAAGTTGACTCTAATGTCTATGTGTTTAGACCTCTTC
>PNEQ01028777.1:20793-32548 GCA_003012365.1 Medauroidea extradentata | reverse complement strand
GAGTTACTTTACTGCTTGTATGGTTGGTAGCGATTTATTGTACGTAGTTCCGTGTATTTTCCTATTTGAATACAACATTAGTGAAAGAACATATGACGAACTCGACCTGTCTGTATTTAATACACTTCAAAATATTTACTTATGATCTTATTGACATTCATACATACATTATAATTAGACTCGATTGGCGCGAGAATTACGTGACGCTATCGTCGACCTCGACTCGCCGTGGCCGTTATCGCTTGCTCCGTGCTTCAGACAGTTCAAAACTCCACCAACAGGTGGCATCAGAGTTAGGTTCTCGCCGCCAAGTTGCATATTTGGTTGCATAATTTGCGTGCGTTTGCCCGTTTTGAGTATATACACATTCAAAAGTATTGCAAATTACTTTGAGTATCATTGCCGAAATGATGTGAAACCATCGGTAATCTGTATATTATGTTTTACGTTTGCCAGCCTAAAAACAACATACTTTAAATTTCACATATTAAGAAAATACGTTAATTATTGTTTCTGAAGTGCGTCGTCGTTGTTCGTGGCAGTAGAATTGAACGAAACTTGAATTATTGAATAGCGTGTGTCATGTCTGTTGTAGTGGCGGTTTTGCGTTACAAATTCAAATAAAATATGCCCTCATTTACGAGATGCGTAACGGAAATAGCGCGTGTTGTTTAGATTAGTCGATGGACAGAAACCAGACTTTAACTCGCAGGTATTTATAACTAAGATTACTTTTTTTATATCTTACATTCAACCCCCGTGCTTTTAATGAGTAGATGTTGTAGCTAAAATTTATCGGAGCAGTTTAATGTAGTTGTAAACATTGCACGACCCTATGTAAATAAAAGCACGTGGCATTATTTGTGTTTACATCGGCGGAAAGATATAAACTGGCAGGAAATAGAAATTAATCAGGGCTTTTGTGAGTGTTCACTCTATTCCGAATCACCTATAGCAGTATTAACATTTGCATAGAGTGGAAAAATTTATAAACTGACTGAATATAGAAATTAAGACTTCTGTAAGTCCTCACCTCAGCGTAAAGACCCAACTACACAAAAATTAAAGCTGTCAGTGTTCAATTAAATGCGTATGAATTTGAAAGTCAGTACAGATAAAACTAATTACGAACAATTCTAGAGCAATTTATAGTTTTCTAAAGCAAATCTTTTTCCAGTGTGATGTATACCTTTAGCGTAGTCTTGTGCCGAATTCTAAGTTCCATTTTTACGGTGTCATATACAGGGACATGCTAAGTTCGCGTTATTTTCTGTCAGCAGACTAGACTTGAAATGACTTCAGGCTCGTATGACGTATCTTGTTGGCTAGCAATGACGTAGCCTGCCTCGGAGAACGTTTCTGACCAACAGTAAACACTTCCGTATAGAATAATCAGCAATGACCAACCTCCTGAAAAACGGTCACTTACCTAACTGACATGACATAGAGGCTCGTGACAAATATAATCGCATATTACGCTCTGGTATGTACATGGGCAATGGAGTCTAGTCTGTCGCAAACAAATAACGCGTCTTTTTCGGTGAAAGTGAAGAGGTGTTGGTAAGAGCTCAACATCGAGGTCATCAGCACTGGTAAAGGGTGACATGATGTGAGTATGAAGCAGTGGGAGATCCCCGAGAAAACCCGCCTACCAGCGGCATCGTACGGCACGATTACCACATGCGAAAATCCGGGGATCGACCTCGTCGGAATCGAACCCGGATCGTCTTGTTGGGAGGCGAGAGATCTGACACCTCGACCACAACGACCCCGCGACATTTTCAGGTCTGTAGTCAAATCTAGTTCGTCAAAAACGCATTACTCTAACAACATATTTGCACAAACAGTTGACAACAACAGAAATAAAGTTATTTTAATATGTTGAAATTCTTCAGTCTTCATAAAACATTGGACGGAGTTAACCAGAGAGGAATCAACCCACAGTTCACTGGATCTGAGAAATTCAAGGTCAGAGTCTACTCTGACTATCTAAACTCTGTGTAAACAGTTTATTATGGGCTTTTAAAATAAAATTTAGTTATTTAATGATTGTTCGCTTTACAGAACATTTTTTCGAACCTTCTCCTTCTACTTGGTTTGAATACCTCAAATTTATATTTATTTGTGAGTTTGTTAGTTTTTACATAATTGCGTTCATTTATAGTGCAACTTATCAATGATAATATGTAAAGCCTTAAGAGCAGTCCAAGCGCTTGCTGATGCATTATAGAATAACTAAGGACTCCTGTTTTTCACGAAATGAATTTTGCCCCAGGTTGTTTCATTGCCTTACGTGCACATCTGCAATTCTGCTTCATGGTTATTGGCAGCGTGTCTTTGTAATGAACCGTATCTCATTTGACTGGGTCAATTACAATAACATTCCTGTAACACCACACGTCTGTGATTTGCCGGTAGAATCCAAGGCTCGTGAGGGTTAAAATATTCAATCTCTGACCACGAAGCAGAACTGCAGATGTTTTTATAGCATCTACGAGCATGTCATTGAACTGATGTGCAGTCTTCACTGTCGGCTCGACTCTTTGACTTTCAAATAGGTTCATATAATTTTATCACTGTAAAAAAATGTAAGTAAATTTATATGGCAAACGTTTTATTACATCCTCTGACTTGTATAGGAGATTTATTTTCCATTGCACAAATCGCAAAACTGTCGGTTTTTTATACAAAAAATATCAGCTACTTGAAAATAAATTTTCGTAACTAATTTCTGACATTAATTTCCCCTTTCATGAAATACGAAAATCCCGCATTATATAGTAAAAACAAACATGTGAAATTTGTGAACAGATAAGAAGGTTTGGTAGAATTCAACCGCATATGTGTGTATATGGCCAAACAATCGTCTTGACGATTTAAGTGCCCGTGTCACTTTTTATGATAATTTTTTTTCCTGGTAAAATTTGGCAAGATTTTCTTGAAAATATTTCAATGGGGACGTAGCTAATTACTTTTCCTTTCATTGCGTACATTGTATTCAAAAAATTAAAGTGTAACTGTGAAATAATTAAGCTAATTTAAATTGTAACATAAAAATTCATTCTCACCAAATAATAAAAACAATGTAACTACCATCGCCGATTTCATCCAATAATACGCACCTAATAGTAAAATGTAATGTTTATATAAGTAAACATTGCCGGTTATTCGTCACATCCTTCATTCATTAAACTGAAATGAATATTTTTAACAAAACACGTGACACAGCTTCTTAATCAACCATATATTTGGTTTCCTAGCAGATGTATCTTTCAGTAGTGTTATGTCTAGTCAAGTATACATTTTGTTATATTAAGAAAACCAATATTTGGCCCTTTTATATACATTTTCAGGCAACAAATTTTGTTGGATCAAATACATATCTGTTTCGACATATATGAACGACTAATGGTTTGCTGTACCAAAAGTTTACTTCTGTATATTGAAAAATTATCGTACGGCATTATCAAAACTTTGTGCATACCTCAACAACTTAAGTTCAGTGCAAGTTTCTCCTCGAATAATGCAGTTTTCATAAATCCTTTCTGATAAAGGGGTTAGCATATTGAATAACTGATTATATGTGCAGTGATTCGAATCCCACCACTACATAAATTTTAAATAAATTGCCTGTGATATCATTTTGATTTGTGCAATATGAACTACAGCAAAAAAATTATTTGTTCAGTAACGTACGAATGTTCTTATTGATAAGTAACGTCTCTATCTATTTGTCAGGTCAAATTATTGCATACATGTAAGGTTATTTTCCTTTTTTTTTTGTGTGTGTAGTTATAATTTGCTTTTCACATTCATGTACAGGAATATTGTCAATTATTTTTCAGTGTAAAAATACATTTCGTACTTAAAATGTATTAAAATGGGATTTTCCTTCTTAAATATTACGGTAAAAGTGCCTGTTTTAGACTTTTTTTACCATAACCGTAAACAATTACTCCAAACATTCTCAAAGGCATACAACAACGCGATAATCCTGTAGGGCAATAACCCATAACGATAATATAGACAAAACAGCGACCTACATATTATAAATCATATGTTTCATAGACCATAAATGCAGAGTTTAAAATTACTTTTTATGTTTAGAATCACTTTGTCATAAATTATGAAATTTACTTAATACAAAATGTTGAAGTTGTATTCCGACTCTGTCAAAATATTGATTCAAATACATATTATTTCGCGAAAAAATATCTACAATGAACCGTTCCACCCAACGTACTCATTTAAACAGTTTTCCAAATATAATTACAAAATATTTGTATTTAAAAAACATATTATTGTAGCATTTTCTACACAGTAAAAACACTCCCTTCTCCACAAAAAAAAATGTTCGTTTTAGCCGCAAAGAAAATTTTTGATTGAAAGTTACATTACTGGTATTAAAAGTTGTTATTGTTAAAATAATTTATTTGAAATTTTTGTAGTGGACATAGTTGTAATTATTTTAACACAAGCTTATTGTTGAATTTTTTTTTTTTTATCTTTGCAGCTAAGAAAACTTTTCTAAGACATAATGTAACACAAAACGTAAGTTTTCCACTTTTGCTTTGCTGTAAGACAAGATTTCTTTACCGCAAGCTAAATCTTTATGTAGCAAAGTTAGTTTGCAGTGGATCATATTTATAAATAAAATTTAGTTATATCAACGAAAGTGTTTTTTTTTCTGCGTGTGGCCAAATGAGAAATCGTTAATAAATAACACATAAGAGTAAACAATTTTTTTGAACAAAAATTACACTGACTTCATACAATTCTACTATAAAAAATTCACTGAAAAGTAAAAAAAAAGAAAATTACTTTATTTTTAGACTGCTTAGAATACAATCAATTTATTAGGATATAGTAAACAATTATTGTTATTTTTAAAGTTGGTGCAAGCCAAGCTTATATGAAATGTTACGAAATGTACTAAAATTTACATTATTTTTTAATTTACGTTAATTCGATAAAGTAGCAATACCTAATTAAACCAGGTGCTCCCCTCCCAGCCCCGACGTTTACGCCCGCCCCTGCGCACCGTGCTGTACAACACCGCGCGGCTGCTGTATCTGGGTCGATTAATAAATGTTTAGTTGCTGTCAACGTTAAATTTCATTAAATTACACCTATACCTTCGCTACTTCGTTAAACGTTTGTTAACCTTGGCTGGTACCAACTCCAAAAATATCAATTATTGTATATTACTATCCTAATATATTGTTTTCTAAGCAGTCTAATAGTAAGGTAATTATTTTTTAATTTGTAGTGAATTTTTTTCAAAGTAGATTTTTTGAAATCAATGTTATTTGTTTGTTAAAAAAATTTTCTTTCTTAATTTTAGTGCATTTTTTTCTGAGTAGATATCTTTTTTTTTTCCTTGATATCTACGGAGTTCCTGTGCCTACCTTCCACATTCGTGCTGTTTGTCGTTAAGAAGTTCCATTGTACCTTCGCAGTCCAAGTCAGTCCACAAAGTCATAGACCATATTTAGACATATTATGTCGTTCGGGATGAAGTGAGCACTAAAAATGTAACCTTAGAAAAATATCACTAGCCGTTGCTGTACATAACTCAATGTTAACTACAGTTGCCTTACTGTTTGTATGGTTGGCAGCGAAATTGCACAATACAGTTCCGTACATTTTTTATTTAAATAAACAGTGCTGCAATAAAAGCAACCGGACTAGGCATTACTGAATTGTATTTAATTAATAAACACCTTTTTAACAAACTGTACAGATTCCTGCCGACTGCATAGTTTATCTTACACGCACAAACATTAAGTGACGTGTTCTGAAAGGTTAGACATTTACCTATGTTAGCCGTTACGCGCGGAAAGATACCAATTGGCTGAATATAGAACTTTAGCAGGACCTATTTTAAGTGCTCACTTCATCCCGAACCACCTATACCTCTCTATCCTTGGATTGTCATAAACCTTCTTATAGCTTAATCACAATACATTTCGTATTCGATTTTTCCCGGCGTGGTCGATCCCCGGATTTTCGCATGTGGGAATTGTGCCGGACGATGCCGCTGGTCGAAGCGTTTTCTTGGAGATCTCCCGTTTCCCCCGCCCTTTCATTCCGGCGCCGCTCCATACTCACCTCATGTCAACCCTCACCAGCGCTAAAGACCTCAATGTTAAGCGCCGACCAAAATCTTTCACCCACTCCTATTCAATTTCGAGGAGTGAGTTCCCTGGTGTGTTTTCGAAATCCAAGGTCCAATGCTAACAAAATTAAAACAGGACCTACCTGTAAATATCCACTTCCCCGCATGAAAAGAATTTTCCTAATCGGTTTTATAAATGACGGATTTCTGAGGTAACAAATAAAAAATACAACCTAATTGATAACCTTCACCATTTTATTAAATTGTTAAAAAATATGAAATCATTAAAATATCACAGTATGCAGTAATAATACACGTGATTATTACCACCTATAGTAACGACATTAAAATGTACACTAAATTAGAATTTAAGGAAACGTAAAATACTTGTTGCTTTCATTTAAATGAATTAGCCTAAATTAAACTAGCACGAAATTTCATTGCAAGTTTATGACCCCTATTGAAACATTAAAGTTACTTACAAAATACTACGTATATAAATATTCCAACACATATAGAATACTTATTAAATATACATCACTAACTACCTTTTTTAATATTAAGATTTACAAACCATACATTCTGCAGTTGTACGATGTTGTTTTGATCCATATATTTAATAGCATGAACTATTAATTTAATTAGTGCTATAAAATATTTCCAAATTATTATTAGAAGAAAATTAATTAATGTGCTAGTATATTGGTCGTATAGAAACCTTAAAGAAGGTTTCACCCTGTCCACAAATAATAGTTAGAGAATTAAATTAATAATTTTGACTGCTGAACGGCAGGTCTATAAGAGTTATTATATTTTTTGTGACAAGAAGGCACTTTAAATGTTAATTTGCAAGTAAACTTATTATAAAGTGGTTTATGTCATGTACCATGTTAATAAGTAAAATATTTCCAAGAAAAGCGCCACTGCAGTACACGAACATGATTTACTATATTGGAATTTAGAAATTACTTAAATATGACCTGTTCTCACTAAAAAGTATTTTAAAATATATATTTTATTTACTCAAAATTCTTACATTTTTTACTACATTACTTAAGGAAAATTGTCTTGTGTTTACAGAGTTTGGCGGTTTTTGGGTCGGAGCACATGAGAATCAACAGGGTCAAATGAGGTGGTTTCACACTGGCCAAAATTTTAACCATTCAGTTGTAATTGGTCTCCAGCATAATAGGACTACTGCATCTTTGGAACCGTACACTACAGAAACTTCACACATCCAACAAACAAGCTCCGTTGTTGACGGTCACGATAAAACGAGAAGAAAGAGAAGTGCTTCAATGGTCAAAAATGGCATTGAAACTTCGGTTAACGACGTGAGTTTCGCTGCTGTCCAGAAGTTCCTTGAAGGACTCGACACACTTACAGATGAATGTGGGCTGGACAGCGAGGACTGTGAGGAATCTGTGCCTGTGATAGATGATGATATCTCAAACGATAATACGGATGACGTATTTTCAGCATCATCTGACGATATTCGTGAAGTGGAAGACATGCCAAAAACTGATGAAATATTCGAGTACTCTGAAATCTCTACAGAATTCCCTAACACGTACCTCAAGGAAGAAGTCAGTGATCGTGCTACGCAGCCACAGCAAAATACTCTGACTCCAGAAAAAATTATGCAAAGATCAATCAGCAACAATTGGCCGACGGATGCTGAGGAAGGTGGTGATATGGATGTTATGATGATATCTGCAACCGAAGATGGTTCAACTGAGTCATGGACGACGGAATCATGGACAGAATACGATACAGTGAACCCCAACCAGGTTAAGGATATGTACAGAATATATACATATGAAGATAACTTTGGTAATGCAACAAAAAAAGGAGAAAAGACCCTGGACTTCAAGACAAATGTATTCAGTGAACACGACATGGAAACAAATCCAATTGGAATAGCTTACAACTCAAACAATGGACAAAATGGAGCACATAATAGTGTTTTAAAATCTGAAAGATATAAATCTTTTTCAGGCAAATCATTCACTTCAGCAGAAGGAAATGAATTTTCAGTAACACAGAGTCCCTCGTCGCAAGTATCAAAAACAACAGATTCATTATACAAAAGAATAATTCAGGCATTACATGATAGCAATATTTCGAGCCAGGAGTACCTCAGCATGTCACCTCAGGAAACTACATCGATTTATGCAACATCTACAGCAGCTGAGACTTTATTAGACAAGTTCACTCCTGGCGAATATGGAGGTCCTGCAGACAATTTGTTCAAGTTCTCGGGAGACGAGATAACCAGAACTAGTACTGCTGCTTTCATAAATGAAGAGGTGAATTCCACAGTAAGCCAACCAACAGACTATAATGCTACCTCGCCATATTTAGACACAGCTGCAGCACTTACAGAAAATGCAGCAGTTAGTAACACTTACGAAGGTTCTGAACAGAGTGACGTAGTCATAAACAGTAAGTCAACAGCTTATTCAAAAAATATACCTCAAACCCAGTTTATCTCAGAAAATAAGAGTACCGAAGTTAAAGAAGCTAAACCAGTTGCATCAAAATCAACCATGAAAGAGGACATTGGGATTTCAACAAATCCAAAGGACAATATATCTAGAGATTTAAAAGCTGTGAGTAACGGAAGCTCATTGCAACCAGGAAGCTATCGAAATACAATGTCCATAAAATCAAGTGATGATTTCGAAACAAAAAAAGGAGAAAAAACACAAGTCAAAACTTCACCTGCAGAAAAAATGTTACCTTTAAAATTATCAGAAGAGAAGTTGCCAGCAGATTCACAAATATCAGAAAGCCAATCACTTGCAACAGCAGAAATTACAGGAGAACTGTCTTCTCGGTTTACGTTGACAGCAGATGAGTTTGGAATACACGACACAACATCAACCATTAATCTGCATAGTGCTTCAGACAGTCCAGGTAGTAAAGATGATGCAAAAATCGCGAATTACGGTGTTGGTGTTAAAATACCACTGCGACCCACATCAGAAAATGTTCTTGCTTCAACAGATATTGTACATTTTGCAACTGAAACTTCTTCAGCTTATGCTACCAATACCGACACAGACAATACACATTTTAAAACTTCAAATACTCAAAGACAAGATAACCAAAGTTCAACTTACGCCAAACATTTTACAGGCTCAGAAATCTTGAATGGCGTGAGTTTAAGTGTTAGTGAAAATACACCACATTTAAATGTATCAGAAAACGCTACGTTTACAGCCTCTCAAGCTTCGGAAAATGGCAACGCAATGAAATCTTCAAGTGCGAAAACACTACTCTTCACAAACCCTGTCACAAGCTCAAGAGAAACTACACGAGATATAAGAAAGGAAACTTCTGAATTAACCACTTTATCATCTGAAAAACATGTTGCTAGCCCATTTCAACATGGCCTTGAAAGAACTGTGAAGAATACTATGAACTCTGAAATGACAACAACTACATCTCAATACGTCGGAAGGACACGCTTAGCAGCGCTAAGTAGTCACCAAGAGACAACAACTTACCAAGAATATTTATCTGACAAAACATTGTATTCGGCTCTGCAGGGTGGAATCACAACTGCAATGGCAGAAATAAATGCAGTAACTGAATCGGGCATTTTTTCAGAAAAAACGACAACAACATTGAAAACAGAGCCAAATAAACAGCCAAAATATTACTACACATCTGAGATTCCAATGAACAGAATCACGACCAACACCGAAAAGATGAAGAGTACAGTAAAAACTAGTTCCGAAGTAATGACTGATAATTCCATGCTACTAGACGCTAAAATAAATACAGTCGTAAATGATATTTATGATGAGGCGAAAACTTCTATAAGCAAAAAAACTCCAGAACATTCAGTGACAGAATACCCAAATAAACAAACCGAAACACAGCAATTTCGAAAAACATCAACGATAATGTCTTCAGGAAATTATGTGACAATTCTACCGGCAGAGGACCAAATAGGTGGCCTAAAAATAATTGCATCTACTACAGAAAGTGGAGTAGGCTCATCAATGCAAGAATATGGAACACATAAAAGTTTTACTACTTCTGAAATTGAAAAATTCTCGAAAATTACAGCCGCAGATACTACACATTTTTCTGCTTTGCCTACTGCGAACTTAGAGCCAAATAATTTGTCAAAAAACTTAACTTTAGTGCCTTATTCAGATTCTACAACATCAGAAGTATCAGCATCTGGAATTCAAATTACAGACGAAATGTCAAAAGAAAAATACGAAATATTACCTACAAAACCTTTTGAAAATTTTAGGGTTACAACTTATGCAGATTCGACAAATGTATCAGACGCTACTGAAAAGTTTGAAATATCCACGTATATAAGTTTAGTTGATTACAAGAATGAGACCCTAGCACAATCAACGTACATGAACTTTAAAGAATATTCAACCAGGTCGGTTGAACAAGCCAAAACGCCATATTTGGAAACATTGGAGACAAGCTTCGACAAAGCTGTTACAGGTACAAAATATATTCAGCCTGATTCATCATTCAGTTCCGCGCAAACAGTGAAAAATTCTACATCAAACTTGAAGAGAAATGAAGATCCACATTCCACATCTATAGGAAGTTCAGAGGTATTCATGGAAGCAAACAAGCTTGCGAAAACGGAAGTCACAGACCATATTACTGGAGTCGGTATTGTGACAAAAATTTATAATATTACCAACCATGAAGTTACGACTCACAGTCCAAGAGATAATCCACGTACCAATTCCAGTAACGCGGAAACGGGGCTTAATTTTAACAATAATGATTTCGTAAATGTGTCGGTTGATACTCCGACTGATACTGAGAGTACATTATCTTTAAATAGCATGAATGAAAACAGTAACTCTAACATAGAGTTCAGAATGTTTCTGGATGATGTTTCTGAAACATCACAGTCTACAGCCAAAACGGTACGTGAAAACACTGCATCAACAGCAGGCGATGGAAGATTTATGCACACGACTACATCGAACAATCTTACAGGAAAGTATGAAATGAGTCCATCAAATTTGTCGCCAAAAAGTACGGATATTCCTGTAGATCTCACAGATGGTGTGACTGCTCCACATACCACGACATACAATGAAATTATAAGCAATTCTCCACAGAAATCTGAAACAAGCAAGAACAAAGACTTGAGTGAGATTTACCCTGGCTCATTACAGCAAACAAGTTGGAATAAGCTTGAGCTCCATCCAACGCTAAGTGTCCCTGAACTACCAGTAATCCTTAAGCAAGATCTTACAAGTACCCAGCCAGTTCTGTCTGCAAGTCACGGCGATGTCTGTTTGAAGTTCGACGCTAAACAACAGTTCGTGGGAGCACCGTGTTCGACATTGCAAAATGTTGTTTGCGAAACAAGTAAGTTTTGTGTTACCGTTGCAGGGGTGCAACAACAGTGGAAGGCAAGGGAAGTATTTATTGCACCCTCCCCTCTGAATTCTTGAAACAGTGACAAACCTTAGACAACCTACCCCTCTACATACAATAATTTTACGTGTCCTGCATTTTAGTTGTGAAGTATATAATTTAAAGTCATTTTATGGAAGCGAAACTCTATCATTCATGATGGTGACCATTAAACAACGTTAAAGATTAAAATAAGAACAGAACATATTATGTAGC
>PNEQ01028777.1:0-14601 GCA_003012365.1 Medauroidea extradentata | reverse complement strand
CGAGGATGGCTACTGGAGGTGGGATCACACTGGAAGACCCATGGAGGAAGACAACAGTGGCAGCTACCCTGCATGGCTGAACTGGCCTCCCGGGCTAGGACACCGCTGTCTCAGGTTGAGGATGTATGTTGCAGAGTACCATGACTTGTGGGTGGGAGGTCATCTAGATGAGGATGGCTACTGGAGGTGGGATCACACTGGAAGACCTCTGGAGGAAGACAACAGTGGCAGCTACCCTGCATGGCTCGACTGGTCAGCCCGGCCCAGACACCGCTGTTTTTTGGTTGAGGGTGTATGTTGCAGAGTACCAGGACTTGTGGGTGGGAGGTCGTCTAGACGAGGATGGCTACTGGAAGTGGGATACAACTGGAAGACCTCTGGAGGAAGACAACAGTGGCAGCTACCCAGCATGGCTCAACTTCAACTAGCCTCCCGGGCTAGGACACCACTGTCTCAGGCTAAGGATGTATGTTGCAGAGTACCAGGACTTGTGGGTGGGAGGTCGTCTAGACGAGGATGGCTACTGGAGGTGGGATCACACTGGAAGACCTCTGGAGGAAGACAACAGTGGCAGCTACCCAGCATGGCTCAACTGGCCAGCCCGGCCCGGTCACCGCTGTCTAGCCGTCTACCGCAACAGCGAGCTGGGAGCCGTCTTTCTAGACTCTGTCTGCGACCAGCCGCGCTCGTTCGCCTGCGAGAACGGTCAGTAAACACCCATAACTTATAACAATAAAAGTGTGACGGTAAATACATAAATGCTGAGAACACCACTTGAAATCTTCAAGTTGTCGAAAGTCCATATGGAAAATTTACAAACAGACAACTCCAGATAATGATATTTGCCAGTTTTATAACAAAAATATGTACGTTTTACAGTGAACTCTTGCACCGCAATTAAATGTGCCAGATTTAGATATCAGAGATTGTTTTTCAGAAATACATTACACGATAAAAAATTTTGCTAAGAGACTTGGCAAGAATTTTGCTTAACATTGCTGTCATTTAATACTTGCAGAATGGCAGCGAGATACCTTCATTTTTAAACTGATGCTTTTTGTGCTCAGCTATGTGTCATGCCTTTTTAAAGCTGCTCTCAAAAGGCACACCAAACAATGTGATAAGTTTGAAATAGCTCACATAAAATTTAGCCCAAGTGTACCACACAGACCTTGCTCAAATACAACCTCATGTATATATGTATACAGAACAGTATTATTTCTTACTCCTATAATTTGTTAACAACACTGGTAGTTATCAAATAGACGTTGCATTGTAGAATAAAATAGTAACCATTACTTAACTTTGCCAAAGCAATCTTGCCAAACTCCGACACGCAATTTCTCATGAAAAAAAATACATTTTTAAAGATGAATATTTCTTATGAAGTAAGTCTGTTCCACAGGGGCGTACAGAACATTGAGGTGTAACTGGAGGAAAAATTTAACTTTAGTTACACAGTCAGAATGAAAGACAAATTAGTAAGTGATAGGGTACTGGGACAACCGAGAAGCCAACCACGCTAGGAATCGAGTCAGATTAGGAATAGTGGGAGACGATCAGTGTAACTACTGTGCACTGCGGGCACTACTTGCATTTATACGATAGTTCAGTTGCGCAGTGCTTGTTCTAAGATTACATTATTGAACATCGTCATCATTCTCTAACTGGCAAATTTTTTGGCATATCCTTGGCATTTAACGACTTTGTTGGAAAATGTTTGAATCCACACCAATTGCTTCACATAGTGTTTTAACTCAAAATGACACTTTTGTGTGTAAGAAATACTTTATTAAGTACCACACAAAAATATCAACAAAATTTTAAGTGCCATGATTTTTATGGAAGTTATGGTTACAAACACTAATTTTCATGCATTGGGTATATAACGTAGCCCAAATATGTGTGGTTTGTAATTACTAGTTTAATAAAGCTGTACCCAAAATCTCACTAAATTTCCTTTCATTTTGATTGTGTTTGAATAAAACACTTGATCATCAACAAACCTTTCAGAAGAGACTTAGCCTATAATTCGTGAAAATGTTTTTATAACTTGAGGAATAACCTACTAAATATTTTGTAGCTCAGTATAGCCCTTTTTTGGCATATATTATTAACATAAAATAGCAATGATATACGAACTAGGTGGTGGTTGGGCACAGGCATTAAAGGGGTTTATCAATGAGACCTTACATTTTCCAGCATGTTCCAAAAGCAATGCCAATAAATATATTTGTAGATTTTACTGTACAAAAAGTACTTTAGAATGAACATTGGCTGGACAACTAAGTTGGACCGAGCCGTGAGATGAGAGTGTGTATGATCTTTGAAAGAACTGTGCAATGGGAGTGCATGACTGGATTTATTTACTAGGACATACTCCATTGCAAAATAAATGCTTTAGTCATCAGGATACATACACAACATGAAATTCCAAAACTGGAATCTAGGTCAGAACATAAAATAAATAACAAGAATATAAAATAGCTAAGTTGACATGCGACACAACGATGAGACGAAACAAAAACACAAACAGAAATACAACAAACAACACAACGATGAGACTAAACAAAACACAAATATGTCGGACACAAACAGAAAAAACAACAAACGACACAAATGATGAGACGAAAAAAAACACAGTAGTTTTCCAAACAGTCAGTATTAACGACGTTTCGGGAACTGGAATCTGTTCCCGTCATCAGGTAGACACACAGGGTTCAGGAACACGAGTGCGACTGATGAGGAGACTGGAAAAACCATGGGTTTATATAGGGTGTATGTCGGCAGTGGAGGACACGGAGGCTTTGCGGCCGGCAGATTCTCGGCTCCAACTGGAATCTCCAGGTGGCAGAAGGCTAGTACTGCGGCCTGAGCGTGTCTCATGGAAGGAAGCAGGAGAACAGTGTCTGGCTGAACACAGCCTATTGGCGCCTCTACACTCAACACAGGACCTCCAAATACTGCAGGCTGCAGGCCCAGGTATGTTCTTAGCCTACATTCACCACAGCATCGAGATGTTCATCTACATCCCTTTTCAGTTTGTATATCTCCAGAATAACTGAAGCATGTCAATCGGTCTGTTATGTTAGGCGGTATTAAATTCTCCGAAATGTTCATAATTTTCTAGTAATTTTTAGCCAACATTACCGAGTATTATAAAATTGCCTACTTGCAGAGAACAATACGATACAGATCCAACTAACAATAAATAAAAAATAAGATAATTACCCTCCTCCTTCAAATAAGATGTCACACGACCATGGATTATAGTGGTTGGATCACTATGCCTGTCATCAAATGGTGAATTTACTGACGAAAATTTTTCTTCACTGGTAGGCAAGGTATTTAGTAGAAAATTACTTTTGTAGAAGTATCCAGTTAAAGGCTAAGGCTATGATGAACCTTTGGAGAGTGCACAGTAAACACTACGCAAGTTATATTACAGGTTGCAGCTCATGGTTCATATTGCAGTTAACTATAAAGGATGTGGCAAATTAAATATTGGTGAGTATTTTCCCAGTGAATGGTATCACTTTCATTGTCATGTGTAGCAAGTCCTAATATGTAATATATGTATCTATAGGCTGTTTACTGTAAAATTTATACTTCTGAAGTATAGGTCACTTTTTGTTTTCACACTATTTGAATTTACCTGCCACATTGTAATATAGATTCATCAATGTAAGTAACTATACAATTGGTATACTTTATACCAGAATCATTAACTTTGCACCACCAATAATAATTGTTTCTATGGAATTTCGTGAAATGAAAATGGATTATGACTTGGTACTTAAGAAATAATTTTGACATACTCAAGTAATATCACTAATATTTAAAAATCAGCATAGGAGAAATGTTTTAGGGGATGCAAAGTTTCCCATACCATTGCAAATTAAAAATATACCGAGTTTATGGCAGTAAATATTTAACAGCACTTATTGATTAAGGCCCGAGGCCATTATCTAATAATAAATTAATAAAACAAATATCTAATCAGGTGGTTTACCAAAGGAAAGGTTATCGCAACCTGAACTGCAGATTTACGACTGGGCACACATAGGCATCTGCTTGTCATATAATATGATATGAGATGTTGCCCTACAAATCAGTGCCACTAGAAAGGTGAGTGGCTGAGGTAGCAAGAGATACTCGAGAAAACAAGCTGGCAAGTGGCCCAGATCACTTTGATGGCAGGCGAGTGGTCTGACAACTACACTTAATACATCATATCTGGGTGTGCGTGGGCGT
Source organism: Medauroidea extradentata (assembly GCA_003012365.1). Taxonomy (NCBI): domain Eukaryota; kingdom Metazoa; phylum Arthropoda; class Insecta; order Phasmatodea; family Phasmatidae; genus Medauroidea; species Medauroidea extradentata. Next base: position 10,347 of record PNEQ01028777.1, on the reverse strand, counting down.
GTGTGTGTATGTGCATATGTGAGTGAGACAGCGCTATCTTATCCCAGGCAACATTTCCATGTGCGCACGCATGTGTCTGAGATATCATGCAGATGGTGCACAGCAGAAACTGTATCTATCCACCATTATTTATGCACAACATACAATTGTTGTTTCAAATGGCCACTTCTTCATCTGATCTGAACCAAAGCTTTTCGGGAACACCTGACACCATTGTATCTGGTTTCAGCTGCATAACCATTGTCTTTCTCAGGTAACGAGTTGTGCTGGCCCCATTTTACATTGGAGAGTTTATACAGTTTATTTAATAAAAACAGTGTCATTACCTAATAATAGCAGTGCTACATTTACATTTGTGAGTTTTTTTCTAATTTTCTAATTGTAGGTTGTACAGTATATGAAACATGAAGAGTATTTTGAAGAAATTGCTCATTCTTCAGCCATGCAATATATCGCAGTTGTAAAACAGCGGACTTGCATTCGGTAGAACATGTGGGATAGATTCCTGGTCAGAGAATCCAGAATAAGATATTCCGAAATGGTTATTCATACAGGCCATGGCCAATAGCTTGCTGGTTTCCTGCCTTTCTGACACACTATTTTTGTCTCTAATGGACTCGTCCATGAACATTTGAGTGCCACACACTTAATTGCATACCCTAATTCTTAACTTTTAATATGAAAAGCAAATAAATACGTATCGAACATCCATGACATTTCGTAAGTAAAACTTGTATGTACCACAACACCAACTTTCCACAGCCATTCACAACACCTAGCCCTCCAGAATAATTTTCACCTTCCACTCCAACCAATCACAGCACACCTTCCCCTCCAGGGGGAAGGAACAATCAATCGGGAGAGTAGGGGTGGGAAGGGGCGGCCAATCACAACACACTTTTCCTTCCAGGAAGGTGGGTGTAGGGGTGAGGGTCGACTAACCACAAACCCCTCCATTCCAAGGCACGGTTAGGTGCGAAGGGAATTTGGATCTTGTCACTTATGCCGTTATAGCTCGCATGGAGTAGAATCCGCATGCTCTCACTACTAGATACTTATAAAATAATGTTTTGTGCCCGAGACTGCTCAAGGCGGTGGTTGTGGGTGTAATGTTTTGTGGATTGAGGTCAACAGCATTTTGAGAAAATATTTAAAAATCAACTGAAAAAAGTAGTGTTTTTTTTTAACATGGTAAACAGCATAACAATTTTTAATACGATTATTAAATATTGCTCATTTTAAGATTTCTTGATGTTAAAGTCTTTTTGGACTAATTCCTGCAGTATATTTCGCTTAAGAATTTTTTTACTATTTATATTTTGAATGTTGCTGGAAAATAAAAAGAAAGTTACTCACGTAGCACATCATTATTTTCCATTTTAATATTTTGTTGATTACTGTTCTCTTTAATCACCGTTATAAACTGCAGACTAGCATATTACTATTTCACAATTTTGAATATTGAATGCTGTTACAAAATTTTTGTAAAATATTAAGACCATTTTTTTTTTATCTTTGTTAATACTCGAATATCTCAAAACTATTACATATACTAACTAAAAAATTGTTTTCGGTACACTAACTTTTGCTCAATGACAGAGTGGATTCACTTTCTGAAATCCCTACTTATTGTGTTGTTCATTACTTTCGTGGCTACTGTTTGTAGCTGCTGGTTTCAGTTAATCCTTTCATTTGTGTGGTTTCTGGTCACAAAAGAATCGTATATGAATATTAAGACACAATCAGAAAATATTTGAAGCTTTTATCTACGCATTGTCGTGCATGTAATATTGACACCTTCTCTGAAACAGAGTTGACGAAAGAAAACGGGTAAATGCTAGGTGGCAGTTACGAATATCTCTGTAAAGCCGTCACTTCTATTTTCTACTGTTTTTTAAAGTGTTATTTAGGGAACATATCACAAAACACTGCAGATACTGTGAAACGCTCATATAGTTTTCCTCAAATTATTTTTATTATATTTAACAATTGCTATTTGCTTCGAAAATTAAAATCAGTTGTTTGCCTAGTTATTTCATTAATATATAGGCTTTATATATGTACCTCGGAGGCATAAGACACTATGTCACAAAAGTCACATTTTTCAGGAGAGCAGTTTGAAGAGTGAGATTCACTATGATTCACTAGTGAATCCGGCTGTTTAGTGCCCGAAAACAAACGTTTTTGACACAACACAGACTTTGTTTTGTATGCCACTATGAAATATTTAAAACCCTGGCCATGTTTACGGTAAAAAGTGCATTTTGACAAAAAGTGGACATTGTGTCTTATGCCTCCGAGGTACATATATATATAAAATTATGTATTCATGTATTTATTTGTTTGTTTATTTATTTTACTTATACCAAATTAACTACCCGAAAAAACAAACTTTTGTATTGAAAAAAACACACACACTACGTTGTAAAAACGGTTTTTACCCAAACTTATTCGGTTTTTTACATGTTCTCTCATTTAGGCTTAAAAGTTGCGAGTGCGTGGTAGATAAATAAACGCTGAAAACATCAATTGATTTCTACGCTTTTTTCGAAGCCAATATGGATAAAATACTCAATGACAATCTTAGATAATGGTGTTTGGTAACTTTATGAGTAAACATTTATCCATAGTTACTAATTCGTTACGCGTGATCTCTTGCGCCGCAGTTAAATGCACGAGGTTCCGGCGTCAGATATTGTGTCTCAGAAGTTCGTAACACTGGAAACAATTTTGTTTAAAACGTTGGCTAAAACTATTGTCTAGGATTGCTATTGTTCAATTTTTGCAAATTGGCTTGAAGAAATCTACAGTTATAGATTAATGCTTGTAGCATTTAATTATGTACCACGCCCTCTTAAAAGCAGTACAAATGAGAGATCATACAGGAAGGTCATATAGACCACTTCCCCACTATAATAATCAACATAAATCCCTAAACTTAAATAAATAAAAAAAATGAACAGTACTTTTTGAGAGACGTTTTCTTGCGATGTGGCCGATTATTTGTCCTAAGCATCAGTCTGTGCGCCGTCATTCTCATGGAAAAAGATAATACGCCGTCAAGTTATTTGCGTCATTTACTGTAGCATTGCTGGTGCGTTACTTGAGTTAAGCTTGTCGCACATCATTTTTCAGTTCGTCAGTGGTATTGTAACGGTTTTGTGAAACGATGCTCCTTGATGAACCACGAAAGCGATTTAACACATGTGGTGAGGTCTGGGATAATCCACCAACAACTTGCAATTATACGTTCTTCAATAATGTAATTGGACGTTGCAGCCACCGCTTAGTTCATTCAATCTGAAACATGTTTAAAAAATAGCTTCCATTAACACATATAAAGGGGTAGAGTCCAGAGCACAATGAACATTAACTTAATACATAACATAGTTGTAATAATAATGTTAATATAATCACAAGCGTCAAGAGCTTGTTGCAATGACAATAAGTTCAGTAATTATGTAGGAATTTAGCTGTTATTGTTGTGAAGAATTTTGTGTTGCTAAAATTGGCTACACGTAATTTGATGTTTATATTTTTTTATTATTTTATAGCGTTTTTTAATTTACCTTACAAGTACTCATACTACTCTGAATTATTTTCATTTCCATTGGTGCAATTATCTTCAAAAAGTACACCACTTCCTCTCTTCACAATCAAAGCTATGACAGTATTTTTTCCCCTGTACAACCAAGTATATCTCAACTTTTTTCGCTGCTTTGTCATGAGACAATGTCGCAACGCCTTCAGGGTTTCTAATTGGCCAGACCTTTTACACAGTTTTATTATTAATCAGAATTTTAAACTAAAACTTACCCTGTGTGTGTGCTTATCTTTATGTATAGTTATAGCCTGTCCGACAGAAAGACATGCAGGTTAACGTTTGAGTTAAGGACTATGTAAGCGTCTATTGTAACTCAGCCTTTACAGGACTTGGTGGCCTCACAGCAGAGTTACGGCTGCAGAATGTTGAAGTGTTGTGTGTATGTCGCAGGACTACAAGGGTTGTGGGTGGACGTGATGTGGTTTGAAGGCCAATGGCAGTCCAGCCAGCTACACGAGGACATACAGGGACTTCGCCACAGGCCAGGACACCACTGTGCCAGCGTCCATCGTCCAGTAGAGGGGTCGCCTTTCCTCGTCGACCGCCCCTGCGTCGAGCGGCACTCTTTCATCTGTGAGCTAGGTGAGTCCCGCGAGAGTCTACAGTTCATTCTCCGAGATGTGAGAGTTGTAGTTTGTAAACAAGAGTGCGTGATACTAGTACAAGCGGTAAGGGGTGTACAAGTCACTAACCAGCGCACGCTGCTGCAGTGTGACGAGAGTTAAATTGGTGATTGGCCGAGCGACTGTTCGTATTGTTATCTGATAGTTTTTTAACCAGACAGAAACGTCAGCTGCAAATGTGTTTCACTGTTACAGTCGAACGTAAGTAAACACATGTACGCCCAACTAGGGTTGTTATGTACGGTTTATTCACTTATCGATCGTAGATCGTGATACACAGCATGGTCGGTATAATATTTATACCTACAACACGTGTAACATGAATTATATCAATTACATCTAAACTTTGTAAAAAGTCTATATAATAGTTAATGGGTTTATATATATATATATATATATATATATATATATATATATATATATATATATATATATACTCGATGGCGAGCACTCATCGCGTGCGGATGTGCTATACTTCTGCTCCTGGTGTGTTGTTTCGTTTCTCGTAGTTACTGACGAGTATCTGTTTCTTTATGTGATTTTCCAATAGGCACATGCCTTCTGTTTGTCAGATATGTAGTAAACAGATTTACGGTAAGCAAAAATATGTAAATTGTTCGAGGGACTGCAGTGCGCGTCTACACGTACATTGTGTTCCGAGCGGCGGTGCAGAAGCACCGGAAGATACATTTGTTTGTGAAAACTGTGGTAAAATGGAGCCTATAAAGTTAGTTATTTATTCTGATAGTCCGTCGAAAAAAGGCAGTACAGGCCCTAACACAAAAGTGACAAATGAAAGCTCTGAAAAGAAGATGAAAGATGCAGGAACTTCCTTGGACATACGCCATTGCTTGCGAATGTTGCCATCTTGCAGAAAACATCCACAATAAAACGCTCGACTTTTCTTTGTTGGTTTTTGTTGTTGTTTTTCGTTTTATTGTGGATGTTTTCTGCAAGACGGCAACATTCGCAAGCAATGGCGTATGTCCATGATATCGGTTCTATACATAATACCAACCCATTGCAAGAATCGTTCAAAGATCACTTCCTTGGACAATGTCATGATTAAGCTAACATCAGATTATTTTGAAGAACGTGTGAAATCAATGTTCTTAATATTAACTGAAAAAATTGACTTTCTTATAAACACAGTCAGAGATCTGAAAGAAGAAAATGAGGCGCTACGTGTAATAGTTCAGACAAGTGAGTCAAAGTGTTGCGCCCAATTTTCTGTTTGAAATGATGGACAAATTAAAGAAAAAAATAAATCATATAGTCAAGTCACTTGGAACAGCCCCAACTCGCCGATTGATGGCAGAGCCACTAGAACAACACCTCAAGGGAAGGACCGTCCAAGCGGCTCCGATACCAAGTTACAGCATGACAACGCGCTCAGGCAGCCGCCTGACGTCAGCAAGTCTACGCAGCTGACTACGTCTGCTGACGCGGATGGGTTCGTCGAGGTGCATCGCAGGCGGAAACCGTCAAAGGAAGAATCAGCATTCAGCAGGCCAGCCACGATGAAAAAGAAAATACAACTTGGCGTCCGTAACAACGTGAACCTCAGAACAGTACAAAAACAGTTCACCCCCGTACAAAAGCAATATTTGTATCGCGTTTTGCCCCAGATGTAGAACAAAAGGATGTTACAACATATATAAATAATGAACTGAAGGTCGCTAACCTTAAAGTAGCTAAATTAAAAACAAAATTTTACTCTTATTCGTCTTTCTATGTGGCGGTTGCTGAGGAAGATTATGAACGAATTTTCAACGCGGTTTTTTGGCCTTCTGGCTGTTTAATTAGCCCGCTTTACGGTAGGTTACAAAACGAACAATTGTTTAAGCGTAAGGATAACTCAAAGCAGTCAGAACCTTCAGTACCTACCGTGAATCAATCCCAGGAGGCAATCGGAGGTGCCGCTAATTAGTTACGTACACTTCAAATGCCACAAGGTAAGGATAGTTTTCATCTGTATTATCAAAATGTAAGGGGTCTCCGAACTAAAGCAACAACCTTTTTTGAAAACATTAACAGTGTTAACCTATCAGTTATTTGCTTAACTGAAACTTGGTTTAATAGTAATTGTGTTAATTCTCATCATTTTCCTGATAAATATAATATATTTCGTAAAGACAGAAATACTGTAACCACCGGCCTTTCTGGCGGAGGCGGGGTTCTCATTGCAATTAATTCATTAAAATATCCGCACACCATTCATAAATATGAATTTTTAATGGAAGATATTGAGGCAATATGGGTTGAAATATCAATATGTAATGCAAATAAACTTCTTATTGGGAATATTTATATACCACCACAACTACCTGTAGCGGATTTCAAAAAATATTTTGATTTTATAGAGTCCAAACTATCTAGTTACATCAGATAATAATAGTGGGTGACTTTAATGTTCCTGGTGTAGATTGGAAGAATTTCCATACACAAAATATTGTAAATTTTTACAACAAGCAAGAAGGAAACGTACTACTTGAAAAAACTAATCTTCTAAATTCAGAACAATTTAATTTTACCAAGCCATTTTCTGGATTGCTTGATCTTGTTTTCTCAAATATTTATTTTGACGAAGTTTTAAATTGACCCTCTTGTTAATGAAGATGATTATCATCCTGCCTTATCGTGCTACTGTCATATTGGTCCTGTACATGCTAAGATATCCGACCAATCATATTCTGTTCGTAATTATTGTAAAGGTGACTATCTTTCATTGTTCTTTGCGCTTAAAAATATTGATCGAAACATTATTTATAATATGAACGATGTTAACGACATGGTGGAGTACATTACACAAAATACACAAACAATTATAAATCAGTTCATACCAGTAACGACATTTTCACAAAACAAATATCCAGTGTGGTTTTCTAAAGAACTTATTAAATTATTAAAAAGTAAATAACGTCTATTTAGATTATACAAAAAACACAAAACACTTGAGCATTACGCTCGTTTTTCTGAGATACGAAAATAAGTAAAAAAAAAAAAAATCAAAGCCGACAAAAGGAAATGGCAAGCTAGTATCAATGATAAATTGAAAAGTAATCGTGATAAATTTTGGAAATATATAAAAACAATGAAAGATAGTTACCGCGAGAGAATAACTTTAATATCAAACGGTGATTTGGTTCAGGATCCTGAACTTCTTGCCAATATGTTTGCTAAATACTTTGCAGAGGTGTACATCCAAGGAAGTGGCAGTACAAACAATCAAAGTGACAATCAATTAAATTATCTAAATCTATCAGTTCCTTATGTAACTGAAAATCTAGTCATGTGTGCTATCAAAAGATTTAAGAACACCAAAGCTACAGGAATTGATGGAATACCGAATTTCATCATTAAAGGTTGTATTAACACATATACGCCGATATTGACTCACATTTATAATTACAGTTTAAATTCCACTTCATATCCCAATCTGTGGAAAACTGCAATAGTCATACCTATTTTTAAAAAAGGTAATAAACAGATAGTAAGCAATTATAGACCGATATCTTTGCTGTGTTGCTTTTCGAAAGTATTTGAAAAAATTGTTCACAAACATTTAAACTTTTATACCAGAAATACTATATCAAACAATCAGCACGGATTTCAAGTTGGTGAAACCACTTGTACAAATTTGTTTAATTTTGTAAATAATTTATATGGAAATGTTACATCTAGAAAACAAATTGATGTAATATACTTTGATTTAAAAAAAGCATTTGACACGTGTCAGTACTCAATAATTTTGAAATAAACTTTCTCATTTAGGTTTAAACACAACATATATTAAGTAGTTTGCTAACTATTTTTCAAATAGAATGTTCACGGTAAGACTTGAAACAAAGTTCTCCACTTCCTATCATGTTTCATCAGGTGTTCCACAAGGAGGTAATGTGTCGCCTCTACTTTTTAATATATTTATTAATGATATAAGTCATGTTATAAAAAGTTCTAAGCCAGTCCTCTATGCAGATGATTTGAAATTATATAAGAACATTAGCAATAGGAGTGATTGTATTGATCTACAGAATGTAATTTTAGTAGTGTATAATTGGTGTTTAAATAACCAAATATCTCTTAATTTAGAAAAAAACTGTGTGCATTTCGTTTACAATGAAAACCAATATTATTACAAACAAATACTTCATTTTAAAACATGAAATTAAGCGAGTTGATTATATCCGTGATCTTGGAGTGATACTAGATTGAAAATTATACTTCCATCATCATGTGGACAACTTAATTAATAGCTCTGTGCGTATATTAGGTTTAATAAAATCAATTACATATCCTGCAACTACGCCGGGCTCCTTGCTTTGTTTGTATTATTCTTTAGTAGGATCAAAATTAGAATACTGTTCAGTAATTTGGAACTCTGTTACAGCAACAGATTCTAAGAGAATATAAAAGTTACAATGCAATGTATTTAAAACTATATTTAACAGGTTCCCAGCTAATAATTCTAACTTTGACTACAATAGAGAGCTAAAAAAGTTCAAAACTCACACTTTAGAAACAAGACGTTCTATATATGATGCTTTATTTCAAATCAATTCATTTCTTTCATATCACTCACGTTCTGCCATTAGTAAATATATCTGTCTTAGAGTTCCAAATTACAACCATAGAAGTAGTGGTACTTTTGGTACAACTAATTAAGAAATGGACCTAGTTAAACAATGTGTTCTAATGTATAATAAATCATTTAGTGAGTTTGATCCCTTCATTGGAAGGAAAATCACATTCCAAAATTTATCAAGACATTATAAAAGTTGAATCTGTTTTTCTTTACAAACAGTTACACTAGGTCTAGGTTGGTTATAGATAAATATCGGGGTACATTGTCCCCTCTTTTTGTTAATGACTTTCCTCTTCCTGTGTTTTTTTTGTGTTAGTATTGTCGGTCTATGTGTTTGTGTTACTGTTTCTTGTATAATAATCCCATTTTTGTATGTCGTTTGAAATGTTTAGTGTTTTTTTGTATGTCATTTGTAATGTTAAATGTTTTTGTATGTGTCACTCTGTTATTGACCTCGGCTGTTGAGTGGCAAAAAAAAAATCGGTATAATAAATCAATAAATAAGTAAAAAATATGTATACATATATTGTTACAAGTTTAGCAAAAATTTAAATGTGGGCAATTCTCTAAGCTCTTTGGGATAGAGGTCTTATAATTAGAAATAAAAGTGCTGAATTAAGTTATTGATTTACTAGCTTACAAGGCTTACAAAAAGACACAAAACAGCAATCAACTATAACTTCCACAACACGCTTTATCTGTGGAGACAATTATTACTGCGCCACAGAAATGTTAAGGAACTTTGACAGCTAAAGAACGACAATGTTTACCAATAATATATTAAATACTACAAATCGCAATAAAAATTCAGTCATATACACAATTATCATTCTCTCAGATAGTGGCAATGTCTAACCTTAACAGTCTGAAGTGGTTACGGCTCACCATGTGCTGCGCAGCACCCCGAGTGCAACACTGTCTTCACTCTTGAGGTCTTTGGTTCGACTCCCGTCACGCTCCTCCTTGTTGTCCGTCTACCCGCAGCAGCCGTCCTCTTGTTTCGTCCTATGCTCCTCCGAAGGTATGTGCCTGAAGCTTTATAGTAGATTCTGACGTCACCAAGATTTCTTCACCAGTCTCTCTTCACAAGTTTAGCACCTCCTTCACATTTCTGTAGCATGCCGACACCTTCTTCAATGCTGCCATCGATACAACACCCCAAGTGTTGTCTGTCCCTTCTGCAGGCCGCTGTTGTTACTCAGCCTCGACACCGACCACCGCCACCGCGTTGCCATCCTCGAGACGCCACACCTTGTCAGCTCCTCTGTGCCGACAAAGCACCGCAAGTGTTGTGTGTCCCTTCTACAGGCCGCTGATGTCACTCAACCTCGACACCGACCACCGCCACCGCGTTGCCATCCTCGAGACGCCACATCTTGTCAGCTCCTCTGTGCTGACACAGCACCGCAAGTGTTGTCTGTCCCTTCTACAGGCCGCTGATGTCACTCAATCTCGACACCGACCACCACCACCATGTTGCCATCCTTGAGATGCCACATCTTGTCGCTCCTCTGTGCCGACACATCACCGCAAGT
>PNEQ01028776.1:0-31322 GCA_003012365.1 Medauroidea extradentata | reverse complement strand
ATTTTGTTGGCGAAACTAAATACATTTGGTTGACTTGCGGAAGATGGAATGCTGGCGTACGTAAGCGATAAGATGGCGAACACTGTATACCTCAATATTCTAAATATAAGTTTGTGCCACAAGTAGGACGTCTAAACTGTTAATCAGCATAAATCTAGTATCTTAATTTTAGCTACAACAATTTCAAAGTGGTTAATTCGATTGATCACAAAAGAAAATGCTATAAACTTGAAAAACACCACAGCTGCACGACTCGTTCTTTGTGCTGCGGCCCTGCGGTGCACGACTTAACTATTCCTTTACAAATAACAAAACCGCTATCACGGGAGCACTCGTAGCTCAGTTGGTTAGGTTGTGAGCAGAGAGAGGCAAGTGGAGGGGTAATGGATCAAATCCCGGCGCAGCTATACTTTTTTTTTTTGCTCTTAAAATTTTAGGAATTTTTCAAGTTTATAAAATATAATTTTTTTGGTTCTTTAAATATTGCATGTGCATTTGATATGGCCAACGAAATATTTTTATGACCAGCTAAATATTTGGTACTGCTAACAAAATTCAGCTATTTGCCTCAAACAAATCAAGGGAACAAAATAATTTAGAACGAGCAAACAAATATTTCTTTGCCCCTATACAAACAAATGATTTGGTTGATTCAAACAAATTTTGTTTCCACCAACAAATTTTTTTTCTCAGTGTAAGAGGAAGAGGTCTAGACACTGCGTATGCTCTCCAGCAAGAGAAAGTGGCCCCTTCATGTCGCCGAGCGCTAGTAGTAATTTGGTTGAAGATTTGTCTTGTTTACATCTCGCGTTTTAACATTTTTGCAATCATTTACATAATATAATGTTAAGGTAAGCTGATATAGTATATACATGTTCCATGCCCATAAATACATTGGCATGTGTGGAACTGTTTGTAAAATAGTCTGAAGAAATATATTGTGTATTATTGTTTAAGTGAAAAAATTCGAACAAAAACTGTATTTCGTGCCCTACAAAATTTTAGAATAGTTGCAATGTGCATTTACATGTAAAAGATTGAAAAATTAAATTTTATTGTTGTAAAGAATGTGTTCCAATACAAAATTACTTTCCCATTTTATTCTTTGATATAATACTCGCAATTCCGGTAACAACTTCACATTTTAAGCTAAGCCAAATACAAAGACACGACAAATCTTCCACCAAATTACTACTAGCACTCGGCGACAAGAAGGGAGTCACATTTTATTCCTCAGTGTCAAGACCTCTACCTTCATAGACCGTTACCCTGAGACATACATACCTTCTCTTTTCTGTGCCCTGTGAGCTGGTAGAAAAACAACGACTAAAAAGCTTGTTTATGTAGCTTCTTAGAATTAGTTGTTCTGTAATGTTGAATTAGGAATTGTCACGTAAATCATTTCTAAATATTTAATTGTTACAGAAACTTATTTGAACTTAAGCCTGCATGTGTTACATAAAACATGTCTTGAATCCGCGTGGTTACATTCCTGTACGCCCCGAGAGCTAGACGATATCGACAATGAGCCAGTTTCGTCTCAGGTATTTTAACTGTCACCATCGATGCGATGAGTTGAGATAGTAGACACACAATAAACGAAACTGGATTTATATGGTAGAATATCTTGACAATCGTTACGAAAAGAAAAATGGTCAGCGTTGTTCAGGGCATTACGTATCAAAACTTTGTCGCTTCTGTTTGCATTATTTATTCTATGGGTTAAAGCGTATTGAATCAAGTCAGTAACTTTTTCAGTTTGAAATTTTTCTTGTATAATTCAGGCCGGTATTACATGAATCCCCGTAGTTTAAATTTTTCGAACGGTTCAACCGCTGAAGGTATCTATGTATTAGGAAGTTGTTTAAATTTGCGTATAAGCTACGTTCATGTCATGTTATGACAAGCGACGAAGCGGTGATTTAATTCGTGCCGAAATTGTTGTCAAGTAATCTGAACTGAATAACATAATTCTTTGCCCTGATCAGAATACAGCCGCAAAATTGAGGAAATGCAAAAAGCCTTTAAGGGAAGCTGTGTCTGAAAAATTCGCTTAGTAATGCGTTAAAGATGGCAGAAAGGTTGAGGTAATATATTGACGCCATATTCCGTTAAAAGACGTTTCATGCGTTTTTTTTATACAGCGTTGTTGCGTACACCTACATAGCAAAACATGTGTTGATGTTGGTTGTCTTCCTAGTGTTTTTTTTTGTACAAAACTTTCAGATGACTGATACAACGTACGATAGACAGGCGCTGTCTGCGCTTCCTCGGCGTTCTTCTGGCTGTATCTAACTTTTCAAAAGTAATCCTCTTTCTGGTCTCATGTGTGATGTTACGGATAACACTCTTCTCCCGTCTCAATTTCAAGTGGAGAACTACAAGAGCGAGGTTGCCATGATGACAAGCGATCTTTTGTCCAAGCTTCTCCCAAGATGAAGGTTTAGTAAAAAATAAATAAAAGCTAAAGTACCCACTCTTGGGGAGTAGAGCCGGTGACAGCAAATTTAATATTATGCATTTTGCAAAAGTTTTTTTTATTCCAAAATAAAATATTCGTACTTTTAATAGTCACTATGCGCAGTTTTAAAGGCAAGGAATTAAGTTTTTTGCCCATGTTATTCAACGAGAGTAATATGTTGGGATCTTTGCAACAAGGTTTGTGATCGCATGCTGTCAGGGAAGGATCAAAGAAGGGGGAGGGGGACTATAGGGGTGACCTTCCTCCCCAATGCACTTAAAGCAATGTAAATGGTACAGAAGAGTCCTTTAAGAGGACGTTCCAGTGTTTAAGACGCACCTATGCAACCTTGATTAACCGTATTTAAACCAAGGATATTTTTACTGTGTCCATAGTTTTGCGTTCCGCTGATGTTTTCGCCCTTTTTCTATCATGTACTCGTACGATATTAAATAATTATATCTCTTATTCCACGCCAGTCTATGGCATGCCTCGCAGCAACTAGCTAACTTTTCAGAGGAATTTCTTTTCCAGATGGTTCCTGACCTCGGAGGTCACATCTACCCCATAAAGTGTCTCCGTGTTACTGGCTTCAGTCTAACGAGAAACTAAAACTTTTGGACTTCATTGCGGTCTGGCAATTTCTGTCACAGCTACCAACTTAATCTTTAACAATAACTTAAAACCCCGTCTCACAGTTTTAGGTCAGAAGATGTCAGAACACATAAAGTCAGTTGGCAGCTAGAATGAGTCCTGACCTCTAGGTCAACATCTACAAGAATCCTTATAGTGCTCACATGGCGTCACTCGTATGTTTCTCTCTGGGATCCGCTCGTGACGTCACACTAATGGTAAGAGAGTACTGGAGCTAGTCTTCGCCCACGTCCCTCTATGTTAACCCAATAACGATGGTGCTGCGTCCTATATTCGCCCTTACGTTTGCTACGCCCATTTACCCCTGAGCCATGAGGTAAACTCATATGGTAATTAGTAAAATTTAATCTGTGTTTACATGTATTTTGTTATTAGAACACTTCACATCTACTTATATAGTACGGTTTACTTCCAACTTGTAACTAGATTAATAACGTGTCATTCATGTGATTACTTCTGTACACGTCCTATACTAGATAATATATACGTGCCCATAGCCGGTGTGTTCTTAACATACGTGTTTACCCTCGCATGTATCCCTTACTGCCCGGGGAGGCACTAAATACTCAGGCCATCCTCTTTCTGCCAATCTGGCATACGAGAATATTAATATAAGTACTACGCAGGTCATAACTATTAGCATTTTATTAAAAGGCGTTTGTCCTACACTTTAGGGCAAAGGACGTGTAACCGATTCTATCATGCAGGTATTTGAATTCGGGAAATATTCCTATCCCTAGTATTTAGTTTTCAAGCCGAGATAATTAATTCCAATTAACGGTATTTTCTATGTTAAAAACAGCAAAATTAAATTCCAGTTCTTTTCAGAACGCGATTTTCGTTGTTTTTCTACGAGTTTCAGGTTGGGCCTTTTTTTTTAATTGTTGGCAACAACGTGTGAGGGCGGACGGCAGAGAGCCTGTATACCTCGGGGCAAGGAAGAAACGGGCCGGTGCTGCGTGTCGTGCGGTGGGGGCGTAAATGCGCGTGGTAAACGTTTGTTCCCCGGCGTGTAATTGATGGCTGCAGTGTCGTCGCTGTGGGTGGGGCACAGTCAAACATCCCTCCTCCTCCTATACTTCCCCTGCCGTGATGTACCGAGCTCTTCCGAGAACACTCCACACTGCGTGGGGCACGTCAGCTTGTGCTGTTGGGAATGTTGTAATAACTGAGTTTATCAACTATTTTCATTTGATTAATCATAGGTAGGTGGGTCTTGAAGCCTTGCCGACTGACAGGTCGTTAGAGATGGAACCAGGTGCACACAGGATAAGTCAGGAACAGGGAGAAACGTGATCCTGGTCTGTATTCAGATTACTTTCTCATAAACCTGGGTAGTACATTCTGAAGTACGGCAGTCTGAAAGTACCATTGCTAGAGGATTTCGAAACATTGTTTTTAATAAACATTGTGTCTTAACAATGACATTCCAGCTTTGTTCGAAGTGTGTTTTCGCAAATCAGCACAGTGGGCACGTATGCAACAGTTGAGTAAAAACATGATTACGAACACTCTGCAGCTCATATGAAGTGCGTGGTAGGCGGCGCCCTTAAGGGCATTGAAGTGGGGAAAAATCATAATTTTATATTTGTGTAAAACATGTTTTGTTTTGTAGACATTAGTTCAGAGTACATTTTCCCCTTACGAAAAAAATTTAGCTCAGCCGCTTTTCCCATAATGGCACTTCAAAGTCAAAATTTACACATATTTCTACTTCATACAAAACTTGAAAATCATTAATGAAATAAAAAAGTTCACATCAAAGCTACATGTTACGGTCTACGTACGGCTTGAAGCATATAAAAATCCATTATAAAGTATTGTATAATAAAAAATTGCTAAATATACAAAAAATCAGCAAATTTTAGTTTCTTAAATAAAATATTTTGTAGTGGGTTTTTACGTACTTCCAAGTAGTAGCTCGGTACATGTAGTTATACTTAATGTGTATTGGTTTTCAAGTTTAGTATGAAGTAAAATTATGCAAATTTTTACTTTGAAATGCAGTCATGGGAAAACTGATGTTTAAAATTCTATCAATATATTCTATTCAATCCGTAGTTAAAGTAAAAGTTACATACATTTACCCAAAGTAAAATTATGACCTAAAATGCATATCTAAGACGGGGACGATCTTTCCCTCTTAAACGTTAAGTTAGTATAAAATAAAATAATGTACTTAGTTTCTGAAAATTGCATTTGCCAACTGTCAAAAATGTCATTTGTTCGTGAGATAGATTATATCAAGGGTAGAAACAGATTGATTTAAGTTTGAGAACTCGTAAAGAAAGAAAGACAAGACCAGGACGGAATGAACGGCTGCTGATGTTTTGGGGCGGCGCGGCGCATGCAGCACGGCTTGGCGAGCATTGCCACATGCTTGGTATTGACGGCAGGCGGGCGAGTTTGGAAATGGTTGTAGAGGGGGTGGGGCAGGGGTCGCGGACAAGTGCCTGGCGTACGTGGGCAGCCAGGAAGAATACCACCCACCCACGTGGCTGGAAATATATCACTCTCCTGGGCCAGGGGTGACCAGACAGCGCTGCTACTCACCACTTACACTGGCAGCGTGTGGCACGTTCTAGAGTAGTTGTTGGAATCTCACGAGGGAAGGGTGGGTAGGACGACACTACATTTACATGTCGATTTCAAATATATTTAAAAACACCGTTTCGAAACTTGCCATGTAAACGGGATTCAAATCGGTTTGAGTCTGAAGCTCGTTAAACCAAAATTCGGGATCGTATCGGATTGAGTAGGGCGTAAAGTGACATGTAAACATGGATCGTATTGAAAGCAAATTGCAAGTAAACAATCACACGTTACATTTTCGGTCTACAGATTATCGGTTGACAGGTGTGTGTGTGTGTGTGTGTGTATGTGTATGTGTGTGTGTGTGTGTTGCTGCAAAATATCGATCGTTACTGTAGTAGGAAGGTATGGTCCACAGCTTATGTTTTATCTTTATTAGAAATCATTAGGGAACGAGAAATGGTCAAACTTGCATATGCAACAGAATTAAAAATATACAGAAGACTGTATTTATGTATTTATTTATTTCATATGAGCCAACGTAATTCCAATTTTACCAATATTACCGCTTACGCAAATTCGTCCAGCGAACCTAAATCGTTTCAGTTTGCATGTAAACGGGTATCGTACTCATAGTTACTGAATTAGTTTTGAAAACGACATGGAAACGTAGTGATTATATCTTCAGGTGTGCAAACATCAACCAGAGAAAAGTTCACACACGTCAAAGAAGTGACGAGAGCAGCTACTCTACCTACTGCTCTCTTACGCTGCTCTCGAGCAGGTGTGATTCTCGCCTGATGGTTTTTGGGAGAAAGCTGTTTCATTTTCTCGGGATGAACCCTCAGAGATCCTGACACATCAGACTGGCACTCTTATTACTCGCGTGTGTGTATTGCAGTACTGTATATTATTATTGCTTCCCGCTGCCAACAATAAGAGCGCGCACAGCCACCTACGACTAACACTTTACTTTCAGGACGTTTCGTCGAGTAGCTTCTCTCTATTACACAGTGAAGCATCGACAGATAATGACCTTTTTTTGTCTACTTACGTGTCCTCGAATAGCACAAGGCCTTTGTTGAGGTAAACGAGGGGAAAGGGGAAGGAGTCATTCAGGACCTGGTTAAGAGCCATCCCAATATTCGCCTGGAGTGATTTCGGAAAACCGTGGAAAACCGAAATCAGAATGGCCGGAGGGGATCGAACCCGGGTCTTTCCGAATGTGAGGCGAGTGTTTTACTACTGGTCCACCTCGCTCGGTTATCATGTATGCTTGTCGTACACTTGTCTAAATAAATGAAAATCAAATGACTGAGTCGAATAAGCAGTGGTTGTATTAAAGTGTCATCAAAGTGGTTCCATTAATGGCTACATTTGTATATGAGGCACATAGTCGATGGAGCATTAAGGGATCCACCAATTACGGCGTATGTAATACAGTATTACTTCTTGCGTAAACCACTCAACTGGCGTCCAGTGCATATCTTATGACACTTAATCAGTTACCGTTTAATTTTATTTGTGGGAAATATGGTGTTAAGTCTGGTACTTGTGCGTTTCTTTTTACGAATCAGAATGGAATTTTCACAAATACGTCAATCAGAAAAAAAAGTCCTTTTTGGCTATTTCAAGATGCTCAAAAAATCATGCTTCTATTAAGCGTACTAAATTTTGATCTTAAAGGGACATGGTTTAAAGTGTGTGATATTTTCGTTGGTATACATATTTAATGTAGTGTATGTAGTTTCGTCCGAAAAGTAACAATAGAAACTCTCTCCATCATATTACAAGCGCAGGTACGGAGTCCTCTTGCGATGGAATCTCACTCGATGAGTTGAATTTTCTTGTAATAAATCATAAAAATACTTTCATTGAAATTTAATAAAAAATTAATTTTATCGTACGCTGTAACATTGTACAAATACCTTAGGGTGTAGGTATTAGTCGCCAATATATACATACGCATTACACGATTGTTTTGAAATGACTAGATTATACTCATGATTAAAAAGTAATGTACGACTAATTTCATCATCAATATTGGTCAGACGTTGTGAATTTTTGAGTTGATAGGAAGGTCATGTATTTTACGAAAGCGCAATTATGATACATTTTTAATGGGTTAACAATTAAACATTACAAAAAAAACAGTTTTTCATTTACTCTTCTGTCGGTTATTGTTTGCGGTAATGTTTCTGTAACACTACTGCTATAATAACAAGCAAAAAGTATGAGAGGAGAACAGTTTACTTGTGTGCATCAGTCTGCTTAGTATCTGACAATACACTCGCTAGAGGTTTGTTGGAAAATTATGTTAGCAACTTGCGGTAACCTAATATACACACACATTACTTCGAGACTGTTAGTGTAAAACTTCTCGAGACATTCTCAAAAGCCAGAACTGTCTAGCTCGCCATAGTCGTAACAAATGAGACGAGATAAGAGGAATAATAGAACGGTGGCTGCCAAAAGCATAAATACTTTCGTAAAGTCGGTATGGCACGCCATGTCGTAAACAAGCTTGGAAGATGTCAAGTTACACGCCTACCTGACTCGTGAATTGCTGAGCAGCTGGTTTGAGATGCTCGTTTCTAAAATGAATGACCGGCTTTACGTTGTCCGTTTCCTTGCCGAAAGAACACGCAACAGACGGCTCATATATAAAGTTTCCGGGATGTCGTGCTTATCTCAAAAACATAACTTCGAATATCAGAGCTCTTCCACATAGCCATAATCGAAAAACTTATTATTTAAATACGTGTGACATTTGCACTGAAAACTGCGCTGTTCTTGGTCACAAGCCTCAACAAAATTGATGGGTTGCCGATCTGATTATCATCTATGTGTGCTGCAATATTGTAAGACATGGGTACAAGCTCTGTGCTCTTGGCACACAGAGAAGCAGTGGCATGCGACGCCCTTGACGTCATTTTGTTGTACGTGGACGACTTCGTAAATCTGCACAGGTGAATTGCGTTTCGAATACAGAGTGTTTCAAGCTGTGAGAGATGATTCCTTGTAAAGAATGGGGTAAACTTATGCAATGCAATGTTTGGCTCCTGTGTATCGCGTGTTGCCTACCTGTAAAGCTAGACATTTTCTACATATTTTCCATTTTCTCGAAAACGGTTCACGTGAGGATTTTTTGACGAGGCGACCCTTTTTGTTCGTTAGGGCCTCCTGCTACAAACTGTGTCATTTAAAAGCCAAAAATTGCAATGGCAAAAATCGTATGCCAAAAAACCTTTGGGTAACCATAGTATTTACTGTAAGTGAAAAAAATTCGACATAATTTTCTGCACAGGTTGCAAGTCTTCTTGTTGTTAAACCCACCAACAATTATTTCTTCTTACTTCTGGTTATTTCAACAAATGTTGGCGTTCAACTTCTATTTTATTTCGCCAATTACTCCCTTATTGTTTGTGTCAGCCCAAAACTCACGCTGTATAACTTAACCTTATTTGTTACTAATAATCGTCTCGCAGAGTTTGTAATATACATACATTAAACTCCTTTATAAGAAATCAACGTGTGTTCCGTTAGCGTGTGGATAAACTATGGCACGCAGAACTTAATCTCAGATAAGTAATCGAGAGGTGTATTTTTTTTTAAGCAAATGACAGCTTGAGAAGTAAACAAAACGTATGCGTTGAATTACTAATTATATACGAGTTGTTACTTCTCTGTACTTGCGACGAGCCCGTATAGCTTCGGTAATATCAGATTTATTTATGTGAATACAATACTTATTTTATCTCGTATCAGTAGGTATTGCACTCCAAGAAACACGAGCATTTTCAAGAAGGATCCAAATAGTTTAAGTCGCATATTCGTGCGAAGTTGTACTGTGCGTTTGTTGACGGGAACGGATGATGAACTGGGGCACATAACTATTATCTATGCCCTGTCGATAGAAATGTGTTAATCCACCCACTGAAAGAGAAGTTATCAATGTAAAAATACGGATAAATCCAAGGCGGCAAGAATAAATCCCTCTTTGCTACTTTAACATGATTACGGAAACAATGTACGCCTAGCGCACCACGTGTTTAGAGGAGATGTGGTGCTTCGTCGTGCGTGGCAGTCTGGCCCTTATCGCTTTCCTATTTCCACTATTACGTAAAATTATGTACAGGATGTAATTTTCCTCGTTTGATGCGAGCGAGGAGACAGTAAAGCGATAAGGTTCAGCATGCCACACTTGGCAGTAACCTTATCGCTTCTACTCGTGGTGCGCTAAACTGGGCGTACAGTGTTTTCCGTTCGCTATTTTCCTTACTGTACTTTAAAACGGTGAATTTACAGTTTTATTTGCGGACAGTTTGTTGTAAAGACCGACGCATACTTCTAGTGTTGTGTATTACGAACCAGGCGGAATTTTTTATGGTTACAGTTGTATGAAAAACAGTTTTTAGTCATTTCCAGGGGCCTCAAAATACCACCATGTTTCAAATAAGCGTGTTGCATTGTTAATATTAAGTAAGCATAGTTTCAAATGGTTGATCTTTTCATAGATTAATATACATGAAATACGTTTAGTTTCATGAACGTAACTCTAGAGTGCATTTTCCTCTAGCGAAAATTAATTAGTACAGCCAGTTTACCCATAATGTCACTTCAAAGTGAAAATTTGCACATTTTTACTTCATGCAAAACTTGGAAACCAGTGAACACAATGAAATGTGAAAAATCACATCAAAACTACATGCCATGGTCTACGGTTGTTGCATATAAAAATCCATTACAAAAATTTTTTGTACTTAAAAAAAAATTTAAAATGTTCTAATATTTCATTACTATTAGAAATTTGTTTTACAATACAAAACATTTTGTAAAGGGTTTTTTATATACTTCAAGCTGTTGACCGTGGAATGTAGTTTTGACTTGATTTTTTCCATTTTATTATGTTTACTGGTTTTCAAGTTTTGCATAAAGTAATAATATGCAAATTTTAACTTTGAACTCACATTATGGAAAAACTGGCTGAGCTTATTATTATTTTTTTTTTTCGCAGGAAGAAAATGTACTCACAAATAATGTCTACGAAACTAACAATATTTCGTGCAAATACAAAATGTTGATTTTCCCCACTTGAGCACCCGTAAGCTAACATAACCTAACTTAACCGAGCCGAACCTAACCTTACTTAACCTAGTCTAACCTCTCCTAACCTAACCAAATCGAACTGAACCTAACCTAAAACCACCGCCTTTCCTGACGTAACTTAACCTACCATAACCTAAACGAATCACAGTCTTGCCGAACGTTAACGAATATTTACGATAGTAAACGAACTTTTAATGAAATTTAACCAACGCAAAGAACACTTACACACGTTAACGAACGTAAAGTAACCTTAAAAATCGTAAACGAACCGTAAAAAAGTAAACGAACAGAACCTTACGTAAGATAACAAAACTTAACATAATATAACCTAATCTAAACTAACCGAACACTACCTAACCTAATCTAACATAACCTGACTTGACGTACCAAAAATTACCTAACCTAGTCTAACGTAACCTGACTTAACGTAACTGAACTCAATCTGACCTAACCTAGTCTAACCCATCCGAACATAATATGAACTAAAATAATTTAACCAAACCTAAGAAAACCTACCTTAACCGAATTTAACTCTACCTAATCGAAACTAACCATACCTAAATGATCATAAACAATTCTAACCAAACCCATACGAATCTTACAGAACCGTTTCAAACGTTAACGAAAGCAAACGAACTTTTGCCGAATGCAAACAAACGTAAAAGAGTGAGTGAGTAAGTGAGATATTTTGGTCAGCGCTCACCATTGAGGTCTTTAGCGCTGGTGAGGGGTGACATGAGGTGAGTATTGAGCGGCGCCGGAATGAAAGGGCGGGAAAACGGGAGATTTGCCGAGAAAACTCACCGACCAACTACATCGTCCGGCACGATTCCCACATGCGAAAATCCGGGGACCGACGCCGCCGGGAATAGAACCCGGAACGCCTTGGTGGGAGGCAAATGGTCTGACCACTCGGCCACCGCGGCCCTACAAACGTAAAAGAACCTAACTGAATGTAAACTAATCTAACTGAACATAAACAAATTTAACCGAACCTTTCCAATTATTAACGAATGTAAACGGGCGCAACAAACGTTAAAAAAGGTTAACGAACGCTAACAAACGTTAACAAATGTTAATGGACGCTAAAAAACATAAACGAACCGAACAAAGCATAAACAAACGTAAACTAATCCAATCGAACATAAACTGTTCCAACCGAACGTTAAAAACACAAACGAACACAATGATGTTAACGAACGTTAAATAACGTAAACAAACGCAAACAATCTTTAACGAACGTTAACAAATGTTGACGCACATAAACGAATGTAAACGCATCTTATACAATGTAAACGAACCGAACCTAACAAAAAATAACCCAACCCATCGTAACCTAACTGAACCCAACATAATCTAGTCTAACCTAACCGAAGTTAAATGTGTGATTCCTGGCATGAAGTGAATGAAAGTAAAGGAGAAAAGATATTCACATATAAATAGTAAATATGTTACACTAGGGAAATTCTCACCAAGTGGTAACGAGGGTAGAATAGAAACAATTCTCGCCGCTTGCTGTTCAAGGTTACATTTTAGAATTAAAAAGGTAAGATATGAAAATCCTACGTTAGTAGTTGAATTTACGTTACATTAAACTAACATACGAGCTGATTATTTTTTCCAACTTTTTTTAATTATTGAATTCTTTTAATTATTGAATTCGCTGTGAACCACTTAAAAACTACAATTCGGCAGGCTCTAAATTCAAGAAATGCCGACAGAGAGAATAATTCTTCTTTGCCCAAACAAACACATTTCGTTGCTAGGAAATGTTTCCAAGCTCTTCCACACGTGCCCATTTACTTCGAGTAACGAACGTTAAGCTACGGAAAGCTGCAGGCGTTTATCGTGTTACGATCAATAGCAGAGTCCAGTTCGATTTATGGAGCACGAAACCACGGCAATTCTCTAGTCGTTGGTTGCCATTGCCGCTTCGAACGATTCCGTTCTACTCTGGCCCAAGTTACATTTTATCCTCTTTACTGCGAGTGACTGGAACACTCAATCGATGAAAAAATCTGAACTACTCATTATAATTCGATGGGACTTATTTTGCCGAGTAGATATGTTAGGTCTATCAGTGTTACGTCTGTTTATACAACACTAGTCAGTGGCATGCTTAATTTTCCAGTAAAATACTAAGTGCTTCCTAGAAAAAATAGGAGCTTGAAACCACAAAATGTATAAAAATGGAAAGTTTGTTGTTATAACTACCAACATTATATTCAAAGGTCTGTAATAACCCAATTTAAAAAATTCTAGTGTTTTTATATGAAAACAATACATTCGTAAACCTGTACACGAGTGTTTTTATACTGTAAAATTGTTTTCAAATCAAGACGTTTTTCTTCCTTTTATAAATTGCATTTTTTTAGAGCTTTGGTTACTATCGTATTGATAACTATAAATCTAAAAATTTTCTAATTTTATATATTTTGTGGTTTCCCATATTTTTCTAAAAGTATTAATTTTTTACCAGAAAACAAAGTTTACTACTGACTATTGTTGTATAAGCAGACATAACACTATTAAAATTTATACTCGGTAAAAAAAGTCTCATCGAATTATGATTAATAGTTCCGATGCTATACTCTATTAAGAATTCCAGCCATTCGCTCGACATATTACATTTCCTTTCCCCTTAACATAGAAAAAATTCCTTGGCTTTTCAACACTAAATGTAATTTCAGAGCACAACATTGCGCTGTGAACTACTACGGACACGTGTGGAATTGCTGATACGTAGGACCATTAACTTTTCACAAAAATAATTTCGCCTCAGTTTGTTTCAGTACCTCTCGTGTACAACTGCAGCTATGCGTCATGGTTATTGGCAGCGTATCTTCGTGAAGTGGCATCTTCCATTTGACTTTACCAATCACAGCAAGGTTACACACACTTCTGCGATTTGCACGAAGAACCCCAAGACACTTGAGAATTAAATCATCCAATCAGTGGCTAGGTAGAAGAACTGCAGATGCTCACGTAAGGCACTGAAACAAACTGGAGCAAAATTCTATCAGGGATAAGTTCATGTCCTTACTTTTCAGATATTTGACATATGAAGGTTCTGTAATCGATTTCATTATCTTCTCAAACGTTGCACACTATTTTCACTTACCGTACGTGTAGTTTTTAAAGTTGTGTGTGTGTATGTTTGTAAGAATTCTGCTCGACTTACACAAACTGGTTGTGTATTTGCATAGCTACAATTCTGCAGAAATACTCTGATAACAATATTGTTATCATATTAAGATAATTATTTCATTCTCATTTGTATCGCATTGATTAGTTTCATGACGCTATTTTTTTTAACAACCAGCTTGTCTTCCTCATTAGCTTAATTCGGCTGCCGGTTCAAACACATAGGCTAATGCTCTTTTTTGCGATGTAATATTACCTTGGTTTAGTATGTAATCTTCCTCTTCCCTTGCAAGATTATCCGACATTAAAGTGGCAGCACTGGTAAGCCAACTGCATTTGTAATTACCAAAAATATAGTTCATATGGCATGAAGACTGAATAATTGATATCTGTGGAAATTATGATTCCATGTTCTCAGTAGGCTTCTCACGTGTCGTTTATTTAATTGTTTATATAAGCCTTCATGGTAAGTTGTAGTGAGACATGTTTATGTCTCACGGTAACTTTTTTTTAAAATTAATATCTATGAGTGGCTCTGGTGGCCACTGTATTCAGTCTGTGAAATTAAGTATTTTAGTATATTTTCGTAATTGTATATACACGCTGTAATATTTATTTTTATTATTGGTATATTAAATTATTTATTGGTATTTGTAAAACGGCTGTCAGCCCGTTTCCCGAAATGGCCGCTAGGTGGGAGGGCTGAGTCTGACGTCACTGGAAGTGGCAGAAGGAGTCTACAACCAGACGTCAGGCAAGATGGACGTGTAGGAAATGAACTGTACTGAACTTGTGAAAGCTCTGAAAATACTATGGCAACGGAAATTTATTTTCTTGCAAGACGTTGCAGTATATTTTCAAATGCAGTGCAGTATAAGAAGGTGTATAATGCAAGTTGTGATAGTCGGCGTGCACAAGGGTACTTGATGTGCTGCTATGTGAAAAATTACGCAGCGTAGTTTAGTTTATGAAGACGAGAGTTTATAGTTGCTGAAAGTTCTGGGCAATAAGTGGTACCATGGAAATATCCACTTTAAGAATTTTCAAACCTGCCCAGATCGCAGTGAGTGACGTCAAGGGACGGCCAGCGCCAACACCGCCGAGTTGTATTGGGAAGCAGCTGTTACCTACGTCATACAGAAGTTCCGTGGAGAATCAGCTGTTTGTCTTGCACGGAGTTACGGGCCCCAACGATTGCGACGAGTGCATGCGAAGATCATAAGGTAGGCGACGACCTATGTATTTATTGCCGACAATCGCGGCAGGAAACAATAAATTAGATATCAGACTCACCTCGGCCACAGACTTTAAACGTAATATTTATTACAGACTTTTGTTACGATATGTTAAAAGTTAATAGAGCTAACGTATTTCACAGATTATATTCTAAATAAAATTGGGTGTAGTTTTTGTACAGACTTGTTATGCTTAAAATATATACTTTCAAAATTACAATTTTTCGCCAAATTAATTTAACTTGTTTAGGATCACGTCAGTAAAAACCTCCTCTAGGTGACGTGCTCAAATATTTTGTTTGTATTAGGGCCTTTGATAGACTTAAGGTGATTTGTAACGAGTCGCGTCTTCATGGCTACAGGGCCCTTAAGGGCACGTCCCAGTAGATGAACACTATTGACACTGTAAATGACTGTATTTATTTCCTTTCAATAAATATCTTGCTCTCTGTGAAAACGTTGTTACGCCAGAGGAATTTTGTACTTAAAACGGCTGTTATCTATGATTTTACTGGTCACAGGAAATAAGTAGTAACATTGAAAACTTTTTATTTTTTATTTTCCGCAGTTGAAAACTTCGTAATTATTTGGAGTGGTAAGGGGCAAAATGTTTGCCAGAATAAACGTACAAAAAGAAAAAGGTGGTATCATGCATTGCAAAGAGTGCGTAAGCTGGAGTGAGACTAAACAAATAGTACAGTGACACGGCGCAACAGTACAGTAGTGAAAATGTCCGAGCTTTTAAAGCAACTCTGAAACCAGCGGACTAAGTTCACAGTAATACATGTTTGTGGCTGCTTCCTTCTGTAAGGCCCGGGAAAGTGCCACAGAAAAATAAATTCTCTCTACCAAGAGGGCGGATTAAATTTTTTCCTCGTTTCTCTCGAGAGCTTGGTTTGTTGGTAAGAGCATGCAGTTACAGTCAAGAATAATTTATTGTGTTACCTTACGATTAAACCGTGAACTTTATCGCAAGTGCTAATTACTTTTATTTTGCTCCTGGTTGAAACTGTCTGATTCTAGACTTAATATAAATAAATTATGATTTAATGTTGTTGCGGAGTAATGTTTACCGCGTAGATAATTCTTGTTAAAAACTGTAAGTAAACTAGAATGAAAATGAAATCGTATTTTCTTATCCTGAAAAAATATCAGGTAATGAATGTTTTTTTTTTTCACTCGATGAACCTATACTATTGTTTTATATGCATGTTCACACGCATGCTTAATATAAACTATTCATAGTTAAAGACTCTCTTCACAAATACATATAACATTGATGGCGTTACATCGGTAGAATATACATTGTAGAAACATAACGGACCGTTATTAACAGTGGGCGGAAATCCTTCACTTGAGCTGGTACGTGATGAGCAAATTGCCATACATTAATATACGATCGTCACATAATAATTTTTGTACTTGTTTCTCCAGCATATATGTTATTTTTTTCAGTGGCATGTTAAGGTCAGACAACGCTCTAATAACTGTAATATACAATAAAATTCAGAATTAGAACTACTTAACATTTAGATAATGATTAGATTAATGAGAAATTACTTGAAACCCCA
Source organism: Medauroidea extradentata (assembly GCA_003012365.1). Taxonomy (NCBI): domain Eukaryota; kingdom Metazoa; phylum Arthropoda; class Insecta; order Phasmatodea; family Phasmatidae; genus Medauroidea; species Medauroidea extradentata. The sequence continues at coordinate 14,616 of PNEQ01028776.1, read as the reverse complement.
GAGGTCAGCATACAAAACACAAGAGAATATGGTGTAGGCAATCGTTTTCGGATAAAATTACAAATTGTTTTTCAACAAATAAAGGCTGTATCCAGCAAAATCAACCAATTATAGAAAATAAATTAATTATCACTGTAATATTAACTACTTTAATAAAATATCTAACGTTCTAAATATTTGCAGCTTAAATTAAAACATATTTGAGGCTTTATGAAGACTTCCGTTTAGCAGAAGTTATATTTGAAAATCTCCACTAATCATTACAAATATCGAAAATTCAGTTGGTATTAAAGTGTTGAAGCCTATAATATTTTTTTTTTATTTTAAGACACTATTTTTTCTTATTTAGTGATTTTTGTTTTCATTTCTGCCCCACATTTTCTTTAAAAATTCAATAATATTTGAAATAATAAAAGTGGCACGAGTACATTGTATTAAAAATTCCTTTTTTAAACACGTTTCAATCACTGTATTATTAAAAACTATCTCAGGTACGCTAATAAGACTCTTGACACTGAGAATATGCAACTATACGAAAAATCGAAAGTTACTTTTGCCAATGGTTTGCCTGGTGACATGATTTTTGTACACATTATCGTGTTAAAATAACATAATATTAAGTTTTTATAATAATTAAAATTTAACGGGCGGTAATAGGGCAAAGAATGGTTTTTTTAGTCGTACAATAGAAAAGAGGGCTTGGGCCCAAGTTTCTACATTTTTGACGATAGTTATTTTTTAACATTTAACGTGAGCGGATTTCGTACAATTGTTCTGTAACTTTGATATAACTTGTTTTAACTAACCACTTTGATTCGGCTCTCGTCTGTGTTTAAAATGTAATTCTCTCGAAAGCCGAGAAACTACTGGCTCATAACCTTCAGGTAGGTCCATAGATAGACTGATTTTGTATGTGTGAGGTATAGTATCACTAGAGAGCTAAAAGGGTGCCACTGACCGGTGTCAGTATCACCTCTACGCGCGAAGTCACTCAACCGGCCGTGATGTATTTTTAATATGGGACTTTAATGGGCCTCTCTACCTGCCATTCAAGTGCGTTGCAACAAGTTACGACTATTATTTTTTATGAAAATATTTAACACTCATAAAATTTATATATCTACCTATAGAACACACACTTCAAACTATGTCACTATAGTTTTAAAAATTCGGCTCGTTTATTAGAAACCTCTTATTCAGGCCCTTGCCGTACCTGAAAAATAACAACCGGATTCGAAAAACACAACAATATCAACAAGCGTGAGACTTTGAACTATGCTGCCCACAAATAAAATAATTTGGGCACCGCTTAAAGTCCAATTGGGAAAAGGATAGTACAGGATGTCCCATTTATCGTGGGACCATTACAAATGTGAATAATTTATGTTGCAGATGAATATGGTAAATTAGAGTGTGACCAATGTGTTGTGATGAATCAAGAAATGTAGCCCGATATTGTTTGTAACTCATTCTGCATTTCGTTTTGAGAAAATGGTGTTCTTAAGGTAACGTCCACGCATTACACGGCACTCACGGCACCGAACCGACACATTGTTCATCACCGAAGAGAGGGTGTCTGCTGGGATTTCAGCTATGCACTGCTGAATATTCACTTTCAGTTCGTTCAGCGTAACTGGTCTGGTGGTGTACACTTTGCTTTTGAGATATCCCCAAAGAAAAAAATCAGGTGCACTCAAGTCGGGTGAACGTGGTGGCCAAGCGACATCGCCCCAAAGTGAGATCGATTTCGTAGGGAAGTGTCTCCTGAGGAAAGTCATGCATATGCGGGCGGTGTGACTTGTTGCGCCATCCTGTTGGAACCATACACTGTCTAAAGCAATTTCCCTGCGCCGCAGTTCCGGAAGAAAAAAGTCCTCTTACATTCGCAGATAACGTTCAGATGTCACAGTGACTGTTGCAGCTCTCTCTTCGAAGAAGTAAGGGCCGACAATGTGCTTGGCGGAGATTCCGCACCACACTGTCACTTTAAGCGAATGCAAAGGTTTTTCATGCAATTGCCGTGGGTTTTCCTCGGACCAGAACCTGCAGTTCTGTCTGTTCACACAACCAGACAAATGGAAGTGTGCTTCGTCACTCATGTAAAGGTTGCCGATTAGCGACTCATCATTTTCACACACGGTTAGAAATGTATCGGCGAACTGCAATCGCTGAACTGCATCTTCATCTTTCAGCTCTTGCACAATCTGGATTTTGTACGGAAATAAATGCAAATCATTTTTGAGTATTCTGTGCACTGATGTGCGGCTCACACCGGTTACACTTGACAACCGCCGTATGGACCGCTTCGGACTGCTCTGTATCGCTGCACTAATTGCAACTGTTGTCTCCACTGTTCGCACTGTCGGTGTCCGCATATGCTGTCTGGATGTCAGTCTTCCTTCATCACGGAAACGTTCAACATAACGGAAAATTGACCTCTTGCTAGGTGCAAAACGCACCACTAACGCTCTTTTTAATGCTCTCTGAGCTAGGACAACGGAACCTGTCCTAAAGTACAGCTCTAAAATTTTGGTTCCTTGTGAAACACTCCACTGCTCCATTTCAATAGATTTCCAAACAGCAAGGAATCATATGCAACAAAAAAAGATGTACATTTACAATTGATTAAGTCACACCAGGCCATGTCAATGGTCCCAAGATATACGGGACACCCGTTAATAAATCACTGCACGCCCGCCGAATGGTGTGCGCGAAGAGGCGATGATGCCTGTAGTCAAAGCTTGAAGTCCCATAATAAATTGGATCGGCGGGAATCTTGCTCGCTTGTTCAGCGCTAGGCTCGTAGTGGCGACACGGCATTTAATACGCGCTTTAAGGTCGCCCTTACACCACCGTCGCATTTGAGCGTCTCGCGCGTGGGTGGATCTGTAAGTAGCAGAATGAGCCTTATTAAAGTCTAGAGTAAAATGGTGCTGGCACACAGCGGCGCGAGAGGAGGTATATTGCGAGCTCGCCCGGGCGACCGTTAAATCAACGGCGCAGTCACGGAGTTAGGCAGGTAACCCGGGGCTTATCTATCTGCGGCGAAGAACCAGTTCCAGTGCGCTGTGCCCCGGAGCGGTTACGGAGAAACGGCGTTTTCACCTCGAGCACCAGGGTCCATACATGGTCATGTCGGCGCATGGTTAGGAGTAGGGGTGGAGCAGTTGTTTCTTCTCGTCTCACAGCCGCTAACTTGACGAAAATAGGTCAGCTTTGCAACACTGTAGATTGCTTCGCCGTCAAATGAGCACAGTGCAGTAGCAAGATGTCTCAACACGTGCAGACAGTATAAGGGGTCGCGGTGGTCGAGGAGTCAAATTTCTCACCTCCCACCAAGGCAATCCGGGGTCGATTCCGGCGGGGTTGGTCCCCGGATTTTTGCATGTGGGAATGGTGCCAGACGATGCCGGTGGTCGGCGGATTTTCTCGGGAATCTCCCATCCCCCCCTCTTCATTCCAATGATGCTCCATAATCACATGTCATCCCTCACCGGCGCTAAAGATCTAGGTGTTGAGTGCTGACCAAAATCTCTCTTCATCCGTTCTTCGGGTCGGGCGGTCGACAGGCGTGTCTCAATAGTCGAACAGCCGGCCCCACCTTCACTCCAGCCTTGTCTCATACAAATTGTGACCCTGCCAGAAGGTGGGAACACTTAGTAGATTTTCATTTTTTCCATGAACCATAGTAACCTGATTGAAGTTTCTGCGTGCGTCAAACCAATAAGACACGAGAACTGCTTCTCGCTCTACTCCTGGTTACCTGATTGATATCAGGGTACAAGCTACTGTTAGTAGAAGCAACTGGTCAATTGCCGTGAAAAACGTATAATTCGAACATTACGCAGAATCAAACCCACAGCGAAGAAAGAGGAACAAAACTATTATTACGTCCTTCAAATTAAATAGTGAAAAATGAGTTGTCGACTTTGGTAAAACACTAGCAGAACCCGTCAGACGTTGTCTTGCCAGTGATTATATACAGGTTGGGGCTGAATTCTACCGACGAACATCGGGAGGTGATTCCTTATGAGAAAACAAGTAGAGAATATACGGGACAGGTTGTATTTAAAATTAATATTAAGGGTGGTATGAGCCCTCAAACAAGGATATTTCGAAGTGTATTTTTTGGAAAATAACGGAAATGAAGAGGCATTTAATGAAAACAAGTTGAGCATGGTTTAAACCACCGAAATATTGAAATACACAGTAGAAGCACATCAATACCTTGCACCCTAATAATAAAGTACTAGGACGGCTACCTTTTTATTACCCGCAACTTTTCTACCATCAGGAATTACGGACCTGTAATGCTGTTTTCTATTAAAGAAGCACGTCAGAAGTACAAAAGGTCGCCTTGTTATAAATGCGTAGGACCAACCGTTTTCGTGTAAAATTCGTTAGGAGTGTGGGCTACAGTTAAGACAGTTCCTAGTACGTAGGTAATACTGCATACACGTGTGTATGGCAGGCCGTTGTACCCACTGCTATGACTATGAGGGATGGGAGAGAAATGGGGCCTAACTTCTCACTGACAGCTAAGCTCATGAGAGATAGGAACACAAATAACTGATCTGTGTCAGAGAACCGGGAAAGGATTCGGCCATGACCTATGTCAAGGAATCCATCGCAGCATTCGCCTGGAGTGATTTTGAGAAACCATGGGGAACAGAAACAAAGATGGGTACCAAACCCGTAGATTCCATAATACGAATGCAACGTGATATACTTGCACCACCTCGCTCGGTGACAATAATGGAGGAATATGCACATAATACACTTTACATTAGCAATGGTTTACTTTTACAATTGCAATAATGTGCCTGCGTACTTGCAGTCGGCATGTGATTACATATGTACTGTAAGTATTCCGTACGCTCCTGTACATGTATCGCTGTAGTCGACTAACGAGGGTTCCAGACGGAAACAGTGGATCGTGGCAGTTACGAGAAGAATCCAGTGTTCTGGTAACCACGTCATACTGATCAATAAACACGTACGTATAAGACGGGTATGCAGTCTGGCGGTTCGTATAAAAATCCGCAATAAATACATCACGAACAAGCGAGGTAGGACAACATTAAAAGGAAGGACACGAATAGGAATTCTTCCGAGGTAATCCAAATCCCTATTTAGTTTGGCTTGACGTAGTCACTCAATCCAAGCACTGGAAAGCTTAACTAAAGAAAACCCTGAACTACTTGCAAGCTTTCAGACATAGCCTAGTGATTGACGAAACCTCATCACGTGGCTATGAAACCCTACCTAACTCCAACTCATGGCTACTTATAACCAATCCGCTTTGAGAGCTGTGCAGAATTTGTACTTTTTGCCTGTGTACCTCACGCGAAAGAGAGAACAGGTCTGTAGATGTTCAATTAAATGCGAACCAGTTAATACCAACGTTTTTCGCACATCCAAATTCTGCTAAATTTTTATTTATTGAAGTCTAGGTATGGGGTAAGCTATTTTTTCATGCCAGGCAAGGTATGTTTACTATATCTTCAGCAGTAGTACGTTGAATTTCGTATTTGTATATTAGGACGCTTTATGCAATATCTGGCGGCACATTCGGCCAACAGGGGAATAACTTATTTTATTCTCTGTTTTGAGCTGTGCAATAACGGAACCGAAGTTAGTGAAAAAATTCACCCTTTCTAACTAAAGCGTTTCTTTCACCTTCCTTATTCTAGCCTTGAAAGTCGTGCCAGCTTGAGGAGAATGATTATTTATAACATCTACAGAGTGTTCGCGGTTCGAGCTGCATCCATAGGTGGGGTCGTTCTCAAAACATGGCAACCCGTATGTAAGCTGCGACGTGTTGCGTCGTCGAGTGTTGGCATTGCATGTGAGGTGTCACTGCGCGTAACTGATAGGTGGAATCGATGATCATCTTATGCAACTGGGCACGTGTATCTGGTACAGGTTTACCATACACCCGACTCTTCAGGTAACTTCACACAAAGACGTATAACCGGTACACTTTGTCAACTGCGCGTGTGTCTTTCATCTTTCCTGACGTCACAGCAATGGACGAGATTCTCATCTACATTTGTCTGTATTCCCTGCTCATTGTCCCTGTAAATCGTTAAGGTGAGGGTGAATGTATGTTGTTCTTTGGAGGCCTAGAAGTGCGGAAGTGGCGAGGACAACACGCACATCACGCTTCCCCCTAGCTTCTAGCCTAGAAGTACGGGAAGTGGGCAGTACGTCTCGTCGACAGCGAAGTCAGTATAGACGAAGACACACTACTTAGTACAATGACAGGAGCTGTGGGAGGAGTCAGCCATTGCCTTTGCATTCACCTGGAGCGATTTCGGGAAACCATGGGAAACCGAAATCAGGATAGCCGGAGGCGGGGATCGAACTCGGGTCCTCGCGAATGCGAATGCAACGTGTTACCGTTGTGCCACCTCGCTCCGTTACAAGCTAGCGCAAGTCACTTAACTGGCAGGCAGGCTTCTCGCCGACAACTCGTCTGTGTAAAATTGTCAATGGTGACACTATTATTATATGACGTAATATTAAACATAAATGTGTATTGTAAACACCTATACATTTTAAAAGATACTGCGCTAATATTATCACATCTACAACCGCAAAAACATAAATGTTTTTGCTATTCTTAGCCGTTATAAAATGTGTTTTAATAAGTAGCGGGGAACCTGAAATGAGTAGTCACACGTGCAAAGTTCCTTGAATGGTAGTCCTAAGCAGGTGTTGATTACTTTTAGCATAATATTGTAACGGCCGAAGATCTGTACACCGCTCGTTGGCCTGGTACGGAGTTGCGTAGCCCATTTTTATATGAATTTTTTTGTATTTCCAATTATCAGAGGAAAGTGCCCTCGAAATGTGTAGCTCGAACCGTGGAACATAAAATATGACATTTACAACAGCACCTCTAATTCGTTATGGGTAGTAAACAAACTTCTAAGTCGATCGAGCATAAATAACTATTTGATACAAAACAAAGGTATATATTTCCTAAATATGGCTTTTACTGGTACATTTCAGATATTAAGTTGAAAACAAACGTGACCATGTTTCTCATTGTGGCTATAGTCCTTAAGAAATTTAATGTATACTTTTTGTTTGAAATTTTAGTTATATTTCGAACTAATCATTGTAGATGTAATTGTATTACAATTATTTAAATTGAGTTTCCATGTTAACACTGTAGCTGGCAACTTGGTAGGCAGAGCCCTTGAAGTAAGTCTGGATGAGATTTAAGATCTGCATACTGCGTACATTTTCATTTACATATTGGTTTCTAAACAAATAAATACAAAATTGACCAACATTTATTCAACGCAAGTTCTTTTCTAATTCTCATGATATTTGTTTTAAACTGTATAATTTTCATCTCTGTGTGGTGATGAAAATTTTGGTAATAAAAAACATGTGACTGCGTTCAGTAATTATCTCTACTGAGTACCTTTCCGTAACGATTAATAACACTAAACTTGTACTACAAATAATTATCAGGAAGGAAGGTGAAAGTAGGTTTCAGCTCTTCACAGTAATTGCTTTTGACAAATAACCTACAGCTCGTGAAGACTGTCGGCGAGATACAGTACTGCAATTATCAAAATTACTGGTTACGTTGACGAATTGCTGGAAGAATAAATCTTCGCTGAGGCCACTCACACGCAAGATGGGTCTTGATTATTATTCTTGTTTGCATAGTAACTTACATTATAACTTTTTTTGTATCTGTAACTATACTCACTGAAATATTTGCTGTTTAAAAATTCAGTTCAGAACCGTCTACTGGAAGTCGAACTGTTTAGAAACCATTGCACAATTATAAACTCTATAAATTATTTCGAACTTGGTAACTTCAGTGAATTCAGTAGGTAAGTTTTCATATGTACTGAGAAAATATTTACTGAGTAATAGCAATTTCTTTGATTTTTACTATTATATGTATAGCGAATACGTTTTATTTGTTAAACTGACACTTTTGAAAAACTTCCTGATCGTGTGATATTTAGAAATGTCGAGAACTTTTGACAGAGAATTGACACTGAAATTGCTCTGCATATTATTCTTTCGCTGTTACAGTATTAGTCCGTACTCGACTGTAAATGAAACAAAAACAAATAACCATCGAAATTCCAGTCATTCGAATAATAAGACATTAAGGTTTGCTTAATTCTAACTGTTAGATGACAGACATTTTCGTAGAATTACAGACTTGTGTTCACGTGAAAATGTCGTCATTCAAGGTCAGTTTTTTCTTCGTAGGTTGACAGAAGTGTTTTGTAAACAGAGAAAATGAGACACGTGTACGTTATATGTCCATCCCATGTGCACAAATGATCGTGATCAGTGGGATCTTCCATTCCATCTTAAAATGAGCGTAGCTTGTCACGGCGTGGAGTTGACGTTGCGCGCTTGTTTCTCTCTCCTCTTTCCGGCTTTGACTAATGACATGCAGGTGTTGTAGAGTCACGCACACGTTTTAATTAACTTAATTTCTCCTCAAGGAGTGTATTAATCACGCTGTCTCCGCTACCTTGTCTCGTCTTGAGCAGAGTTGTCTGCCTGAAGCACTCAGAGTCGTTGTAACTCTCCGAACCTCCCTCGCGAGAGCCAGTGCAAGGAGTCTTGAGCTACATTGTAAGAAATTGTTCGGGGTCTGTACCATACGTGCGTATAGCAGTGCTGAAATCGTCCATATCAGGAAGAATTTTTACACATGTATTTATGGTAAGTATTATTAAAGTTATACGAAAATGTAGTACGTTTAAAAAAAACGCCATCTTTATATTGATATGTGTGGCAAAATTCCTATACTTCATATGGTTTAGTTACTTCCGTTTAATGTATAGGATTTTTATCAAATAATTTTTATTGTGTAGGCACGTCTATAGGTGATTCAGGATAAATTGAATATTTTTGAAACTCGTAGTTACTTTTTTTTTCCTTTTATATTTCATATAGTTTCCTACATGTTTTTAACGGAAACCAATTAACAGCCATAGTTTATATGTTGTATAGTCCCCAGGTGTTGCCGCTTGAGCTCATAATAAGTCACACTGTTTAAATTATTGTTCTAGACAAGTTGGTCTTCGTAAGTGCGCATTTTATTGCGAAGCAACAATGACAAGTTTTTGTAATAACTGAGTGGTAAGGCAACAATACAGGTCGACCTGTATGTAATTTATACGTTCCTATACCATTCATCCGATTGTGATGAGACTTCGATGAGTGCGCTCGCTAAGGTTTCTGACAAAAAAATTATATATTGGGGGAGGACAACCAATGACGTAGAGGACCAGAAAGGGTATCCGAAAATTTAGCGAATTTGTTTTTAAAACGGCAAATAATGACCTTTAATATCATTTTTACAATCTATAATTTAAAAAAATCCATAATAATATTTATGAAAACGAATACCTAGAATATTCTATGCCGTAATTAACCTTTTAAAAATATTATTAGTATAATCGTTACTAATTAAACTAAATTTGAAATTTTAAGAAGTTTTTATCAAATACTGTTGTTATTTTTTTTAAATTGTATTATTCTGAAATATGTAGTTTCCGAAAATATATTGTACATTAAAATGCATATTTTTACCAATTATTTAAGTCAATTTAGAGTACTTAGACTGAAATTTTACACGACTCAAAGGCATTAAAACGAAAACACCACCTACAAAGTCGCGGGCGATAGCTACTTTGAAATGAATGTGGAAATATTTTCAGTATAATACTCAGAGTTGTGATAATGCATATTGTTGTGAAAATGATTATTTGAACTATGTTACACATGAGTTTAGTGGTTGGGTGGCTGTAGTCAGAGGTAAGCAGTTTATACTGGATCTAGTTAATTGGTTAAGTTAGGGTGAGGGTTATGGTTAAATGAAATATGTTAATCTAATTATGGTAGCTTTAGTCTACATAGTTTATGTTACAGAAATACTGCAAATTTATATATTCATAATTTAGACAGGAGGGGAGCGGCTGTTTAGATAATTACGTTAATGTTCTACTCTATGATGGGTAACCCTTTGGACACCTTAGACCTCACCGTAACTTGACGTGCCGGAGGCTCATGATGTATGTGCTCGCCTATCGACGGACGGCGGCACGTCATGGGTCTCGACCCAGGACCATCCTGGCGAGCTGGTGACGGCTGGAAGGCTTGTAGAAGACAGACCCCGATTCCCCCGATACTTTGCGTTATATTACCACACTTCAGTGCCGGGGGGGAGAATCGCTGAGGCCCTCGTCTTGTGCAACTACCGACCTAATTGCACTGCCGTCGACGCTAGCCCGTCCTACAGACGAGGCTCTTATGGTAATCGTAACAATATGTTTTATCTAACTACAGAAGAATATTATTTTAACCTGCTACGCAAATGACTAAGCCATCTCAATGAGTGGCCAAAGTAAGCTAGAGGGTTTCTTTGTAACTAAATTTATGCACTACACATACAATTGCGTAAGTTCCAAATGGTAAAAGCAAATATTACGACAGCACAAAATAAGCGATAAACCTTTTAATTCTAAAAATATTACGAAATCACGCCGACTTTTATCGTTCAATGTTAGCCATCGCCGTTCGACGATTTCTGGTTCTGTGCTCAGTATGCAGAGAACAATGCTGATTCCAAGCGTATTGCAGAAATACGAATCTCAATGCCAGTCAGTGTAATAACTTGTTCCTAGACACGACAAAGAATTCAGAGCTGATGACATAACCTGCCCCTATATATATATATATATATATATATATATATATATATATATATATATATATATATATACATACACACACACACATTTTGATTGCCACAAAAGTAATGTATACAAATTTGCAATAATTTTTATCAGCCATGAGGAGAAGGTTTTTTTTTTAATGCGATATCGATATATGTTATTTTCAGAAATTTGTAAGTTTCTGCTCTTATTTTTGGTTTTGTAGATTTATTTAATGTTATATAATTTCAGAGAAGAATTTATATATTATGTAAATATATGTATAAGCGATGTGTATATAATTAGCCTATATATCAACATAATTCCTCAACACTTCATACCGTATCATACGACTTGCAGTGTTGAATATTGATAATCGCGATTACGACTACGCGAATGGCTACTCAAAGCTAATATGAGTTTTGGATCCACAAATTAGGAATGAAAAAAAAAGGAGGGGGTGAAAGAAGGGATGGATTTTACACTTGACCGCAACTGCTTCTTATATGGCAGTAAGGAAAATAAAGACAAGGGATAAAGCGCAGGAAGGTTACTAGCCGAGATCGTCTGTTTGAAAGAGAAGCAGACGGCAACTTCACGTCAATTAGCGGAGGTGTGATGGCTGGGTCACTTTAAATGGAGAAATATGACTTAAGACTAGTGAAGTTGTGATGGAAGATTAGGGTGGAGCAGATGGTGTTCCACCAGCACGAAAGAAATTGATCACTCTAAGGTAGGAGTGTCAAGACTTCCTTAATCATGACGATGCTATGCTGGTGACAACCCACATTTACTGTACCTCCAGTTCCCATTCATTCAGCCTCTCTGTGTAGTGCAGTCGTTAACGAGTTTGAGTGAATGAATGGCACTGGTTGTCGTTTAGCCTTGAAGAAAGATAGCTTGTTAACAGCGTTGGTAATTTACGACTTCTCCCTACTGCTGTGATAAGTACAATTTTTAAAGTTATGTACAAAATCAGAACATATGTAGACTATGAACACTTGTAGTTTAGTTACGAACCATTCACCGACTGCATGTTAAGCACAGGAAATGACGTAACTAATTGGAAGCACATAACAATTTCATCGAGATTCTAATGTGCAGCATGTTTCATGAGGAGCTGACCGCCAACATAGGACTTATGCCTTGTGTTATTTGGAGCTAAAATATCATACTAGCTATTTCCCGCGACTTCGTTCACGTGATTTTCAATGTAGTGTAGTAATATATTTAGTACGAGTACCCGGCATAAATTGTAATTTCACTCATATAAAGAAAGTGTTTGTCTGTTAAATCAGTTTATAAAAGTGCATTTGGATACGCTTTATTTTTAATTAATTAAATTTTTTTACAGTCTGGTGTGTTTGACCAACTCGGGAGCACAGCCATGATGAGACGTGAAAATGTTCGGTCTAAGTAGTACAAATTACCTTAAGTACATCATATAACTATATATTTATATTTTCGTTGTATTTTTAAAAATAATAATAGTTTTATGAACATTTTTTAGCACTTCGAATTACATATAGCCTAAGTAGGGACAGGAAGCCCCGTCTATTCGTCCATTGTCTGCTGTTACACTGAGTAGCAACTAGTGGACAAATAGTCGGGACTTGAGTATGTATAAGATAGTTGATTCTAACATGTAGGTCATTGAATTCGTGAAATTTTCCTGTTCCTACATGTAAGTGATACAATTGTAACAACTTTGTTGTCTTGGACACAGCCAGGTTCGACTGGAAAGGAGGTTTTATATAATCAAATAAATGAATTAAATTACTAAACTATCCATTTAAAACATTCTTTATCAAGCAAACAACTCTTGCGATTCACACTCTTCAGATCAATACTTACAGATATTGTTTACGGTAATTTCCTTAAATTTATAATTTACAATTTTGGTATACAATACATGTCTCTCTCTCTCTCTCAAATCAGCCCTTCAATTTCCTAAGTTTTTTTTTTTTTCAGAAATGTCTTGCAATTTTCAGTTACAGTATAACCTGTTCCTATGTTCTCGCACTCACGTTTTACGGGTGATTTGCAGACAATTGGTGGTTTATAATACCAGACCATTCTCGTCTGTTTTATACAAATTTTCAACTTAAAAGCCATCATGAAATATAAATAAATGCAGTATTTTATTTATTTAGTTATTAATTTTTGCGTTCACATTGACGACGATTATGACTTCAACTGACTCTAGTAATAAATTAACAGTATACAAGAAATGTAACAGAGTTTTGCAAATATAAAAATTGTATTATAAATAGCCTATGCTTCATCTTATATATTCGCGTTCAAAGACTGTATAAAAAACTAAGTGAAACCCGTAGCCTGTGCATGTACCAGATGCTGTTGGCATGTTTCTCGTGACGTGTATAAGTTTTAAAAGATAAAGTTTGAGGTAGTATTAACACACTTAATCTCTTCTCTTGGGCTCAGCCCCGTGCTCTTAATGATGCTAGCAATCTGTCATGTAGAGAGCGTGTATCGTAGCTTGAATGGTGTGATCGCTAATGACAGCGATTGAGACCATCCCACAGCAGCAGCGTAGCTAAACTGATCTACTGGTGAGAAAGAAAATCCGTTGTACAGACACAGTAAATACTCTCCGATACACTTCCTATAGATAACTCGAGCTGTATATAAAATGCTAGTATTTTCCAGTGAAATTTTGAAGGCTTGGAAATTCGGCAAAGAAACACACGTACAAATAATTAGTAAAGTTTATGTTGAGTCACGTTTAATTTGATTGTTTTATGGCGCAAGTGTTATTTGAACTTCATGAATGAAATTATCGTACCCACGAGGAGTGTTTTATAATACTTTATTATTAAATTAATTACTCCTACCTGTGCTTTGTAATAAATTTATAAAGCAGTCAAATTTTATTTATTTTTTTTCCTTAGCAGAGTGTATTGAAAGTTTATAAAAAAGTAAGTCGAAATTTGTTTTCAATTTTTCCGTAAAGTAAACAATAGTGGGAATAATGCTACACTGAAAATCGACTTCAAAATTCAACTTATTGTAATAAAATAAAAATATGGCTTGGTCTTTCATTATTTTGACACTAGTCAGAGTTGTTGCCTAATATCAAGTGGTGTTTTATTTTGTAGTGTATTTAAATAAATTTCATTTTGTATTTTTAATTAAGAGTAGTATTGCTCCCACAATAATTCCCATTACAGAAAAACTGGAAACACATATTCGACTTACTTTTTACAAGCTTATCACCACGTAAAATCAACACACTCCGTCCTGACTCATCCTGTGTATGTACATTAAATTACCAAATTATTTTGATTTATGAGCTTGTATGAAAATAATTTTAATAAATCAGTGCCAATTTCAACTTTTATACTGTCCATAATACTGTTACAAACTTGTGGGTTGAGGTACGTTGGGGATGGAGGTCTTGATAAAATAAAGAAAATAAATCTTACCTAGTTTATTTACAACTGTACATACAAAAATAACCTATGTCTACAATGATTTACCACAATAAATGTCAAACAGAACAAGTAACTACTATTTACACAAAAGAAAAGAAAAAAAAAATCTACATAAGTTCTCTGTATATGGAAAGGTTACTAGTCACTCGCAATGGTGGACCCAAAGAAATAATACCGCAGAATCTTTCTGGCCTAGAATCACCTTCTTCCTCCTACTTGCTGCGGTCCCACTCGCTGGACGCCCTTGAATAGTCGTCGCAATCCAATACTTGTCACTATCACTTCTGATCACACTAGGCACCTGCCAGCAAAAACTCTCTCTCTCCTGCTGCCGCTCCCCCTTATATACCCCACCCTCCTTCTTCTCGAATTATCTCGGCGGGTCTCTGTTCTCCAACCTCCTGGAAAGATGTCGCTTCAATGTCAAGCACCACCCAGAGAGGTAAAGA
>PNEQ01028761.1:0-38379 GCA_003012365.1 Medauroidea extradentata | reverse complement strand
ATACCAATCATATTTTGTTGACATGACTTGTCCAATATCTTAGTGCAGAAATGTAAGCCTACACAATAAGATCTGATGGATGAATATACTACATTATACTACTATACTTGAACTGATTAAACCTCACAGTATGTAGAAGTACAAATTCAAGCCGCTAGGCCTACATTCCTAGAATTTTATTCAGTTTCCACTTCCATGGCAAGTTCTAAAAGTAATCATTGTTAAATTTTTCAGACACGCCTATTTTTTTTATTTAATTAATTATATTCCCACTACGACTTTACTTTGAATGTAGCATTATCATAACTCATGCATTTCTGAATTTATGTAATTATTTATGTTGAACCTGACTGGAAACTACTCTTTAGAGTTACGATACATTTTACAAAAGTAAATAATTAAAACAAAAAAATTAACACATTACTTACAAGATATAACACTGTTGGGGCAGACGTTCGTATGTAGGCCTACTTCACTCTGCCGAAACACTTTTAGATTGTGTTGCCACTGTCTTCTGAAGGTATACATCTGCTTTTAAAAATAACGAAACAATTAATTCTCGTCTTTGAAGATATACAAATTGCAAGAACGAATTTAAGTGAAGTCAGTCAAACAATTGTGACTTCCCACTTGCACTTCACCAATTATTGCCACAGAATTATGGTGTATAATTTTACTAATCAAGTAATTCCCACGTAAATATATGCATGAGTTTGAATGAAGATGTCGCGAGCACGTTATGTAAGGTTATGTATTAAAAACATCTAGTAAAAGGTAAACAAACAGAAGCCTCGCCCAAAGATATTCACAGCGCTGCAGCAATTCATTCAGCGGGATCAGCAGCGCTGCATGTAGCGATCACTTGCAGCGCTGCCGCAGCGCTTTGCCCGCTGAAGGCGCCCATACTGTTTTGCATTCGAATAAAAGCAACAATAACTCTCCTTTACTTAAGTTCTGCTTTACTACACAACACATTTCATAATTATCCAGCCCTTTCAAAAATACTTATGATTACAAAATATGAATTAGAAGGCTCCTTTAACCAAAGTGTATTGGTTTGACTCTAATAAACTGTTTACAAGAATATTTGCCATAATATTTAACCATGGATTCATCATATGATAGGTATTGTTTAGTAATGAAGTGCTGTAAACATTCTTTCATTATATTATCTACTAAAGGTCTAATGTTCCAAAATTTATAGTTTACATTCATTTCACAGTTATCAGCAAAATGGAGGAATCTGAGTGTCTGTTCAAACCTATTTCTTCTTATGGCATTACAAATAAACTCATTTCGTGTGTCCTTGCGATTTTCCCAGTACAGTCTCTTGCTCGGAACACTGCTATATCCACTAATAATCAAAATTCCGAGAAAACACTTTAGTTCATCTTTAGTTTTTAAATATTGCATATTTATTTGATGCTTGAACTAAGTATTCAACAAGATCGTCGTCAAGAAATAACTCAAATAATTCCACAATTGAGAAATCTTGGTATTTGCTACTACATGTATCAGGAAATTGTTTCAGATAGGATTCCGTGTTTCCATGAATCCTTGTCCTTTTTGCCAAGGGTGGCAAGCGATGGAACATATTTTGTTTGTCATCTTTTTCACCATGGTACTGTATTTCCGCTTGAGCTGACATTTGTCTTGGATTCAAATTACCTAATTTGCCACCTTCATCTTCATCCCCTGAATCTTCACCGGTGAGAACGTCTGGCTCTGGTGGGGTAATATACACTTTATCAGCAGTTGCAGTCTCGTCTCCGTCTTCTCCAAACAAGATACCCGCAGCTTCTTAAACATTGATGCCTGGCATTATAATGCTTTTCCAGTGCCTGAAAAAAAAATCAATGTGATTTAGTTTTTAATAGCTGCATAATTGCGCTCCGAATTTATGCAGATACGCAAATATTAAAGTGACAATCAAATCGCACTAACCTATATGTAATATTGGCTGCGCATCCCAGCCAGCTGCAAAATGGCCCCCATTGGCTAGTTATTACATAAAACAAGGTCATAATTTTTCGAAAAGCTACCGAATCTACAGAATGAAGTCTTAGGGCCGATATTATGAACCTCTTTCGAATGACAATCAATTGCTATCCCCATAGAGAAAGCATTGGTGAGCAGTTAGTTGTCGTTCGAAAGAGGTCTATAGGTACGGCCCTTAGTTATGAGAGGTGAGATGGTCAATACACAAATTTTATCTAATAAGAATAGCCTTGTTCACTAGTTGCGACTATGGTCATTGATATAATTTGCCTATTTTCTCATAAACGAAGGAACATATGCCTTTTTACTGAAAAGAGTATTTCCTATGTCTATATCATATATTCGTGTGATGCAGTCCATTTCTATGAATTACCTGACGTCTTTTATAATTGTATATCCACATTCCATGTAAACCTTCACTTTGAAAAATATTTGAAACTATCAAGTGCTAATTAGACACACACATATAAATATATATATATAAATATAAATATAAATAAATATATATATATGTTAACCTACTTCAGACAATTCCAATAAAGTATGCAAATTTGCTATCACTGAAGCTTAGCATTTCAATTTGGACACATCAACATTTAAATGCAGATAACAATACGGAAATGATAATTACTTGAAAACATAACCAATTAGTATAATAGAAGCAAAAATAATAATATCACAATATTGATACTGTTACAAGGTTTCATTCCGCATAAAAATACCATTACCATTTCATTTGTTTCCCACAAAAAATAACATATTCAGCTAAAGTTGCTCGAGTGTCGGCCATTTTCACGCGCATCAACATCGCTTCCCTTCAGTGACGCTAGCTAGCATTGTGTAATTGCAATATGCCTGACCAGCCTGTATAGCAGCCGTTATAACAGTTTGTATGGCGGCCTTTATAAATGCCTGGTAAGTGAGCTGCTACGGTAGCCGGTACTATGTAATATGGTCTTTACTTTAGTCTTTTGTAAACTATGTGAACACAAAGCAACAGAACATCGAGTTCCAGACATTTTTCTCAGGAAATCAATCAGGGCGGTCGGGCTAAAACTCCGCCCATTGTCCTCCCACTTTTTTCTTGTGTTTACATTATAAAGATAAACAATTTATCAAAATGTATATTTTATTAATTTATGAAATACATCCTTTGCTCAAAATCCTAAAGCATGGCTCTAGCAATCTCTATTTATTTTATAATGTAAACACTGAAAAAAAAAGTGAGAGGGAAGTGGGCGGAGCTAAGTACAGTCGGAATAGCTAAATTTTATTCATTTGAAGTTACAACAAACTATGTTGCTAATTTTTTTAACGCTATCGTTGTTAACATGTTATGCCCAGTTCTCTGATATACCTGGCAAAACTCACAACCATCGAGAGTCTCAATTTAACAATTACAACATGTTGGGGCCACAAATATATTATTAAAGCAAATGAAAGTAAGCAACTTTAGTTTTTAGAAATTAATATTTTTCAGATGTATTACTTTATCAGTTCTGTGTAACTGGCAAATATATAAATAAAAAAACTGAGAGTTATTTTCCATTTTTATGAAACTGAAACTTGCTGATACTAAAAATGTTACCACAGAATAAATAAGTAGTACTATTTACTTATTAATGTTACTGTCATATCACAAAACATTAACAAATAACTAGCGCTTCTGTCTAGCATGGGGAGAAACATCCAACTATACGAGTTTGAAAAATGTTGAACCATTTTCCTTATCCGAGTTACACCCCCATGGCATACACAGTGTCAAGACCTCTTCCTCTTAGACCATGGTAACAACCTCGGAAGGCATATGTCATTATTCTTTGCTTTGTGCACACAAGTTGAACATCACTCTATGCCTTTACCTACTATATGGTTTCATGACAAAGCTTTTGTTATTGCACTCTCATAATGTTTATTTGTGAAACACTTACTTTGCAAATAAGTAAGAAAAGGAAAGATATTTGTGCTATTAGCATATTTTTATTTTAGTTTTATTGTTTAAAACTTTAATTCACATGTAATAATGCCGAATGCAAATAATGATGTGACTCGTGCTAAAAATGAAATGATTGAATTGAAGTCAGAAATGCGAAGCCAGCGAAAAACGAATGACACTAAAATTAAAATACTCAGCAGTGAACTGGAACAGCAAAGGAAAACTATTGCTAATTTAGAACACGAAAAGAATAATCTTTTATTGAACTTACGTGTTGCATGTTCACCTCAGAAGCAAGCAATTTTGGCAGATAAGAAGAATCATGTGAAAGGCAAATTTCAGCAGATTGGTAAATACCAAGAAATCATTGAGAAGAATTCAATGGTGCTATGGAGGTTCCAATCGGAAGCTAAAAAACTTGAAACTCAAATTGTAAATATTAAAAAGCAGCTCAGTATAACAAATGACACCACTCCTCAAGAACCTACTCATGTCACTGCACTAAAGAATCGCCTAGAAAATGTAACACAACAATTAAACATGATTATACATGAAAATGAAAGCCTTCAACAGGAGATAACACACCTCTTACTTGAAAGAAACAAATTTAAAGTGAGTTGTATCTTTTTTCCCCGCATATGAAAAAAAATGTTAGGGCCTGCTTTTTTTTGGTCTAGATAGATTTGTCAAGGCCAGGTTGTAAAATTAATAGATCGCAATAAATTGACTCGTGTGCATGCAAAAGTGAGGGTATACTGCACATAATTTTACGAGTTTTGTTCCAGTTGAGAAACTTGCTCAACATTAATATGTATGAAAAAAATTACAGGTTATAATACATAGCATTTTAAAGATCATATATAATGGGAGGATTACTATTTAAATTGTGAAAACATTCATAATCCTTTTTTATAAGCAACAGTTCCGAGCATATAAACATAGTAGGAAAGGGTCGCAACAGCAACAAATCCACCAGTTAATACGGATCGTGCGTAGCGAATGAGTCCATCCTGTCCTGAGTGGGATACCCCACTTGCAGCTCTGACGGTCGTTTGTGGTTCATGTGCGCATGACTTATTACAGTTCTCATCCCTTTTAGCATAAGATTTTGTTATAAAGGTAAGTGCATGCAAACAACAATTTTCTTTGCCACAATACCAATACCTACTGTTGCAGCAAATAAAATTGTATTGCAAAGTTGCTTTGTAGCTACAGTTGAATAATAGTTTACTGCTAATCTTTACAGTAGAGGTACTAACTAAATTAAAATTGTTCTAAAAAACAATGTATTAAAAAGTTAGTAACATCGACTGTGTGTATATTAAAGCATTTCTTCTCTGTAAAGTAACGCTGCTTTACAATTGGGTGAATGGCCTGAGATTTTTTTGACACTTTTCTCAATTTCATTCATACACGTATTTTTTGGACAATTTTTAGATGAGGAATATAAATTAATTTCGTGGCTACAATTCAACTTCATAATTCGTACTTGTTGTCTGCCTACCGGTACAATGTAGCCTACGTATTTACACGTATTTTTTTTACAGACCATTCATAATGCCATCATCAAAAATAAGTTAAGTGTGGAATCAGTTTACAGTTCTGGACAAAATTTAAGTGCCATTTGTAACTGCCCTGAAGCATTACACGGGTTCATTATCATTGCGCGAGACAGTGCGGACACCTGAGTTCGTCGCTAGGCCCCAGATGGTAGAGGGCCTAAACGTGGGATTGTCGGTTGCCACAATTAACACGATCATGTCAAGTTACGGTGTGTGTCTCACCCATTTATTAACATACTACTGTCCCACATTCTATACAGCAAGGGTGACATGTCACTGGGGGGCACCCACATGTGCATGCCGGTGGCCCGTGCATAGGTCTCTAGTCTACCTACGACTCTACTGATTGATGGATCTACTGATTCTGACATAACTATGTATGCCTCAGCTGGCCGCTTAACTCGTGATCTCATGAATAGCGCCTAGTCTATCTTCGCGGGCGTCTTACCACACTTGCCATACTGACATACAAGACACATCTGGCCGCATGGACTGCTAACTAACAACTGCCCCGCGTTCAGAGCATGGCGGGGCGGGCCGGCGGACCCGTAGCTGACGTCTCAGTTGTCGCCTGACAACAACTGGCCAATGGCGAGCAAAGAGATACTGGGTGTAGCGAACTAAATAACACACTGGGTGTACACAAGTAGTTACAATCCCTTACACATTACTATTTTTAAATCACATAACTTCGCACACGCAATCACAACACTAGCAACAGAGCAGTTAAGTTCCAGGTCTGCTGTGGAGCCGGACCTGAAGTGCGAGTTAGATTTGATCGAAACTGTTCCGCGTATTTGATTCCCCCTCCACCAGAACATGAAGCTGCATATGCACACACTAATTACTTTTCCCCTTCCCTCGTCATATAGTTTCTACTTTTCTTTGTATCTCACATCATCCCCCTGGAGATACCTATGATAATAGGTCAATATTACTCATTTCTTCCTTTCCCTCCCTTAACTATGCTAATCCAATCACAAACACTAGTTCAGTTCCTGGTCTGCTGTGAAGCTGGAACTGATGCCAGAGTTGGATTCGTTTGAAACGGCTCCGACACATTTAGTTCCACCCCTACCGACACACGAAGCAATGTGTCCATCCACCACCTACATTTCCCCTCTACTCTTCTTTATTCACACCTACGGATACTTTTCTTGTCCATTACAACTTCCCTCCCCACCCTTGGCCAAGAATTAAATGTTTCAATTCCTTACATTCTATCTTACTTAGTTCCCTCCCAGTTCCTTCCGTACAACGACCATTAATTAATTTACCCTAGTGCATCACCTGCAACTTCAGGTTCGAGTGGATCCGGGATCTGATTTTAATGTGGAACTAAATCCTCAGCTCCGACTAGTTATCCTGTTCGTGTATCCATAAGGACCTAGACAACTCTGAGTGGTAGTTGCCTTCTCTTCTTTCCTGGTATTCGCTCCTTCTCCTGTTCTTTAGTGTGTTCCTACCCATGTCCCTCATAATCACTGATGGCCTGTAATGGGGAACATGCATGTGTCGGGTATTTAACTAAAAACATTACCAGCATTTAGATTTATTGCTAAATAACATGTAAACTTAATGCCGAGACTTAAAACAACATCTAACATGTAAAAAAAGTCGCCGTAAATGTAATCAATTCAGACATTTTCAAACGGGATGAGAACGCTCTGTGATTGGCTTGACGTCACTAGGCGAAATTCGCTTGGCGGGAAGTCATGTTTCCTATTCCAGGCATGGCCAGTTACGTTGTTTACGTTGACGGTGTATTACTTTAGGAGTTACAAAACTACTTGCAGCCACAACACGTTCGTGTTGAAGCCTTTAAGCATGTAGTACGGTGGATATTTATCGTGGTGGTGAATTGTGTTACAGAATATGTGTTTAATACAAACAAATACGTGTAGCTAATGGTTTGCATCATTTCAAGGCCGCATTTATAGCCTAATTGTTTCTCAGATCTCGCCTGAGAGAATATCAAGTGAAATGCGATTGTGGCGTGAGATTCACACTAAAATATTTGTCGTTCTTCGATACCGTACTTAACATGTTAGTAATAGTTTAAATAATCACTAGCCTATTCACGTAAGATTTTACTCTGAAAACCATTTTCATAAGACGCTTCCAAAAGCTGAACAGCTTCTTTTTTCCGACGATTCTGCTCGTTTGTTTGCCCCTCGCGTAGTAAATAATTTATCTTTCATAAACTTTGTGACTTACTCTTACGTTCCATATCTGGAAATAGGATACATAAAATAATAAACGTACATAAAAATATGAGGAGTGCAATAGTTCGTTTCTATGTGATTGGTCGTAACCACACTTACATTTTACAAATATATTTTTACTAACTACGGACGTTAACTCAAACTTGGAATATCTCCTAATTGTACGCATTTGTAATATATATTGATGGCAACTGAATTGCAAACAATATCTGCTAGGCTTTACAATATTTAGATATAAAATTAATACATTTTATTGTGTTCTGCTACCTACCGTGACTTTTGGAACTACTTGGGTTGATGCTGTTGCTATCTACCGGTAGACCTCGAACTATGCCAGGCTTCCCGTAATGCATGAATGCTTTGTGCGAGTTATTTACTCTGACTAATAATTTAATGATTGCCTTTAAATTAATATTTGTGTATATATAATTCTTACTTCTGAGTTACTATTGGCGTTTATAAAAAGTAACCTGCTTTGTTTTACTTGTAATGCCTCGAGTTTAAATAGCGCTTAAGTTTGTGTTTAGGTCACGCATCAGATTACATTTCACAAAAACAATTATTTGTAGAAATATCATGTGTAAGCATTCAAGACAAAAATATAAATTATTGTAGTGATGAACCGCAGTTTTGACGAATAATTTATATCCACTGCTTTGCGTAATGTTTCATGTTTTCGTTCAGGAACAAATAACTTCCCGATTATTTTTAAGTACGTATTAGAACACTTACGTGCTATATAAGATGTGAACATCTTTCGTTTTGCGCCAAGTCGAGATGACTTTAATTTTCTGTCATACTTCTCGCGATGTGCGCACGATTGCTATGTGCGGTAGGCAGCAAGCAGGCTGGAGTTTCGCCAGATGACGTCACAGCGGGCGCCATGCTGAAGTCACGCGTTTCGGCGGGCTTTTTAAATTGTGTTATGTTTTTCACCTATTGCACTTGAATCAACGCATAGAAATTAAAAGTAAAATGTGATTATTGCTTAAAAATGCCCGCGGAATCGAATTAAAACATTTAAAAAAATTGTGCATGTTCCCCATTACCTTCATCCTTTCAATTACATCGTTTTAATTGATATGAGACACGACTATTAATACTGCCCCTTAGAGAGAGTGTCAAGAAAAAACATCGCTAAGTAAAAATAAATAGAACATAAGCTTGACACAGAAATATTGCAGCATGTCATGTGAGAAAGCTTGCTCTATAAATCAGATCGGAATGTAATACACTCTTGTTGTCAACTTGTTTCAAGCTTGCGGAAAGTGTCCTGAGCAAGCTGGTTATGGCAAGTTAAATTCAGTTACTTGCAAGGTTGCCATAAGCTTGATTAGGCTTGCAGAAAGTCTCTTAAGTAAGCTTTATATGGCATGGCAAATTCGAGTGAAATTCAATGTCCCTGCAAGCATGAATCAGGTTTGCAGTAAGTCTTTTGAGCAGGCTTACCACAAACTGAATTCAGACTTGCAGCAAGACTCGTGCACAAGATTGCTATGGCAAGCCTAATACAAGTTGAATACAAGCTTGATTCAGACTTGCAGCAAGACTTGTGTGCAAGCTTGCTGTGACTAGCCTAATTAACGTTAAGCTGATCCCTCATTTATATTGCAAACAAAAGGAGCCAGCACATACCCTTGGGAAATACCATTTTTGTGCAGTCTCCATCGACTTCACCGTCCTTGGAAATTGACGAAGAACTTACGATTCTGATGGAGGATTGCAGTGTGGCTGGTTGGGAAAATTTCCTTGGTGAGGTTGTAGATATTAACAAATAATAGCTTGTGGATGACTGTGTCAAATACTACTTATGTGTCACCAAATGCTTCTCTTGTAACCTTGCGAGATTGAAATACAATTTCTTCAATCTGTATGTTATTTAATAATTGTTCAATAAAATTTTTACCAGGACACTGTAAACAACACCATTGGGAAAATTTAACACTCCCATCCAACTCGGAAAATTCGTTAACTACCCTCGTTTTCATTCCAAGTACTTCACCCTTCTTTTCTACCCATATAATTCACTGTTGGTCTGACTATAGGTCAGTGTTACTTGACTGTGCAGGTAGTGCAGGAGGCAATGCAGTCGCAGTTGGAGAACGGCCGAAGTGCAGAACGCGACTTGACCGACTACGCACTACACGTACTGGAGCAGCGGCAACGCGCACGTGGCAACCTGCAGAAGAAAGTTGACGCAGTACGTGCTGCCGAGTGGCGGAACCTGAGTGAGTACCGTGACCTCTCACCAGAGAATCGCCGCCTGGCCGATCTCAACGAGCTGCTATCTGCCAAGTTGCTGTCGCGGCCTAAGCGTGCATGCAGGTACGAATATTGTCTCCTGCTTATTTTGGTTAGTCATATTTCAGTACCGTAAAGTCTAGTCTAGGGACAGGTCCAGCTCTGTGTTTATGCGGTGGGAGGCATGCCTTTAAAAGTAGATGCGCCAACACCCCAAGCCAAATAAAGGAGGGTGTTGAGGGGTCCTTTCCAAAATAAATTTGGATTTTAAGGTGCAAAATGGTGTTATTTAAGTAATTTCCTAACCATAAATTGGAATATAACAATTTCAAAACATTATAATATTACAAGGATCAATTTTTCTTTAAATGGATAAGGGGCATAGACCCCCTGCCCCTCCCTGGATCCAACCCTTACCTAGTCCAGCTTCCCTGATTACTGTTTAGCAAGATTTCACAATGAGATGCTTCCTAAAGGGTGTTGTCTCATGTGGTTGTATTTGTTGTATTTTTGGTTCCTCTGGCATAACTGTTTACCACTTGCTACCCACCTTACCACCTAATCGACTACACTACACCACACTCTCCTTAATTGACTACTCTAATTAAAAAATATTATTCTACACACACAGACTATTAGTTAACTACCCCATTACCACTCCCATCGATCTGGAGGGTGTATCTCTTGCCACAGCATCGAAGAGGCTTCGGTCCTGCTGCCTTTGCCGACTCCATTTTGAACCCCCTGAACTCTTCTTCTCCATCATCGATGTCCTCCAGCTGAGTTGACGCTTGCAGTGTTGTAGATATTGCTGAATATACTGCAAACACCTCTGTGCCGATTTCTTTGTCCCTCTCTCCCCAATATCGTCAGGAGCTGGTGCCCTAGCAACTGCTTCCTCTCTCCTCTGAGATGGAGTTGTGAAGCTTGATGCCCAGCCTTGTGAGCTTTCCATATCTGTCCTCGCAAGTGACACACTCTAAGGTGCTCACAATGACAGAATCTCACCACTTCCGCTAATCTAACTCTATATGTCACTAGACTAATGACTTCAGCAACATATCTATGGTTCCATCGTGTTTCCTTCCTCAGGACACATTTCACCAGCACTGGATCTTTTACCTTGAACTGTGGTTTCCATTGTTCTGTTGACTCACTCCACTTTCCCTTCTTGTACTCTGGTAAACTGTGTCTTATTAACTGCGATTTGGGTGTGGCTTTCTCTTCAAAAACATGTCTGCTGCTGATTTTCTTGTCCCTGAAGGTGTGTTACTGTATGCAAACATTCACTTGTCTATGATATATTGTAATTACTGCATCCCTGGTTGATCCTGTTTCCTGTATGGCTTGCCCCAAAAGTGCAATTTTCACCATCTGTACTGTTCTTACTGCCACATCACTCAATTGTGGGTGAAATGGAGGGTCATGCATAAAGTAATACCAATAGCTTCACAAAATTGTTCAACTCCTCCGAGCGAAACTGAGACATATGTCTGCTATATGTCATTCGGGATAAAGTGAGCACTAAATATTTATCCTTTGAAAAAAATCACTAGCCATTACTGCGTATACATCACCATTAGCAAGAGATACTTTACTGCTTGTATTGTTGGTAGCGATTCATCGCATGTAGTTCATGTATTTTCCTATTTGAATACAACATTTGTGAAACAACATCAGATGAAATATACCTCACTGTATTTAATATACTTCAATATATTTATTTATGATCATATTGACATTCCTACTTACAGTATAGTTAGACTCAATTGGCACCAGAAGAACGTGATGCTATCACCGATCTCGGGTCATCTTGCTCGTTACAGCTTGCGCCGCGCTTCAGACACTTCGAAATTCCACCGACAGGTGGTATCAGATTTACGTTTTCGCAGTTTTTTCGCCGCTCCGCCAAGTTACATCATTTGCGTGTGTTTGTCCGTTGTGCATTAACACATTCAAAAGTATTGGAAATTACTATGAATACCATTGCCAAATGATGTGAAACCTACGGTATTCTGTATATGATTTTTTACGTTTGCCAGTCTAGAAACAACCAACTTTTTATTTCACATACTAAGAAAACACATTATTTATTGTTTCTGAAGTGTGTCGTCGTTGTTCGTGACAGTAGAACTGAACGAAACTTGAATTCTTGAAAAGTGTGTGTCATGTGTGTTTATTGTGGCGGTTTTGAGTTACAAATTCAAATAAAATATACCCGAATTTATGCGATTCGTAACGGCAATAGTGCGTGTTGTATAAATTAGTCGATGGACAGAAACCAGTATTAGAAGACGTTAACTCACAGGTATTTATAACTAAGATTACTTTTGATTATATCTTATATTCAGCCCCAGTGCATTTAATGAGTATATATCGTAGCTAAAATTTATCGGAGCAGTTAAATGTAGTTGTAAACATTGCACGATCCTATGTAAATAAAAGCACATGGCAATATTTATGTTTACGTTCGGCGAAAAGATATAAACTGGCAGAAAATAGAAATTAATCAGGGCTTTTTTGAGTGTTCACTTTATTCCGAATCACCTATACCACCATTTCCGGCATTTCATATGCCACAAATGATGTACGCAACTTCTCAATTCTTTTCTCGGCATTTGTTCTGGTCACTGACAACACCTCAACCCACTTGGAACACGCATCCAGCAATATCAAAAGTTTGTTTCCTTCTTTCTCTGCAAAGTCAATATGTATTCGTTTCCCCACCCGAGAATCTTCAGGTCCACTTGCCTGACTCCCAGTGGACAGCTGACATGCTTTGCACATTTTCACTTTTTCCTCTATCACCTTGTCGAGTTCCGGCCACCACACTTCTTCTTTCAAGCATCTTCATACATACAAAATCAGGGTGGCCCTCATGTAACATTTGCAGCATTGGTGCATGCAGCACTGAGGGAATAATCACTTGGTCCATCCACAAGACACAGTTTTACTCCACAGCTAACTCATCCTTCCTGCAGGCATAAGGTGTAAAGCTGGGATCGGTTGCCATATTTGGCCACCCCTCCACTGCATAGCTCTTAGCCTTAAAAAAACACTGTCCGGTTAAGTTTCCCAAGCAATGTCAGTTGCTTTGATTGGCAGGTTCTGAACTGGGTGGATCTGAAAAAATGGCTGTTCCAGTAAATTCACCTGTGGCAAAGGTAGCCGGGACAGTGCACCTGCATTTACCATTTATTGTCCTTCCCTGTACTCAATAGTGTAGTCATATCCCTAGAGCAGCAATGCCCAATGTTGTAACCTGGCCGCAGCCGGAGTTGTAACCGCATTCTGCCGAAAGATGGTTGTCAACGTACGGTGGTCAGTGTACGATGTGAAGTGTGTGCTGTACAAGTATGTTATGGAAATTTCGCAGTGCAAAAACTATACCTTATCGAAATCAGTAAAAAACTTAGGAATTAATTTTAATGATACTTTAATGTGGCGTGAACATGTTACCTACCTATGCAAACCAACAAATAAAACCCTGCATTCGTTAAGAAGGTGAAAAAAAATTTTACCTACTAATTTAATGAAGACCTTAACAGAATCACTAATTATTTCATGCCTTGACTATGCTGACACAGTTTTCAGTGACTTGCATCAAGATTTATCCCAGAGACTTCAACTCATTCAAAATAATTGCATGTGCCTTATTTTTAACCTTAAAAGAAAGGACCGTATCAGTAAATATAGAAACAAAATTTAATGGTTTGATATGAAGAATTGACATACTTTTCATAAGATTATCTTGCTCAAAAAACTCTTCTTAACAGATAACCCTCAATACCTTTTATGTCATTTTTTATCACCCCATACTCTAAACACACATTCTTTTAATCAACAAAAACTTCTGCTTCCCAAACACACATCTTTCTTTGCTTCCTCCTTCACAGTTACAAGTACTAAAATCTGGAATTCTTCACCACAGGAGGCGAGGAATACTAAATTAATTCATTTCTTTAAAAAATTATGCCAAAACAATTTGTCAGATCTGTAAGTCCACTAACTGAGAATGGTTTTAAAAGAGTTTCAGAGGAACTATCCCTGTAGTAAAAGCTACTTAAAAATATGAGGCTCAGTATATACATTTCTCTCTCTCTCTCTATGAAACTATTTCGTTTGAAAAATTTTATTTCTGTCAACCTTAGGCCTATGAAATATGCTACTGTAATGAATGCACATTTGTGTTTATGTATACAACCATGTTTATCAGCCTATATGAGTGTGTGGATCCGTCTGTGTACGCATAAAGTGTCTTTGTGTAAGAATATTCTTTTAAGTGTTCGACTTATTACAGATTGTAATTTTATATTTTTTATGTGTAAATTTGTGTATGTATGAGTATATATGTGAATGTATGCATGTGTGTGGTATGTATGTGTGTATGTCTGTATGTTTATATAGCTGCATTTGCATATTTATGTAAAAACATATATATTTCAATAATTGATTATGTTAGATGTATGCAATTTTAAGTACAATTTATTTCCTATTGTTTGTGGTTAAGTGTAAGAGAAGGCGACAATGCCTTAACTTCGCCACAATGGAAATAAAGACGATTTATTATTATTATTATTATTATTATTATTATTATTATTATTATTATTATTATTATTGTTATTATACTTAAGGCTTTTTTTTCTGTAGTTGACAGTAGCCTTGTTCTGGGTCTTGGAGGCAAAACATATAGGTCGCTCAGTGTTGTCAGGCATCCTGTGTTCCAATGCTGCCTATACTCCATACTGAGAGGCATCACTTGACACCACCAATGTTTTTTGTGAGTCAATGTATCAACACTAAAGCTTGGAGGATCCACTGTTTACTAACCTCAAATATCTGTTGACATTGTGCATTCCAGTCCCATACTGCACCTTGCACCAACAGATTGTACAGTGCTTGCAGTCTACCTGACATACATGGTACAAATCTGGCATATAAACTTATCATCCCTAAATAAGTCTGTAACTGTGACATTGATGTTGGATTTGGGGCCTCCCTCATTGGCTCTTTCAAATCCTGGGCTGCTCTCATGCCCTTATTACCGATAACATATCCTAATAACATCCCCTCTTTCTTCAGAAAATGGCACTTCTCCCACTTCGCCCTCACCCCATGTTCTTTCAACAATTGTAAAACTACTTCCAATGTGTGTGTACAGTTCGTTATGAAGCTCCCAGTGATAATAATATCATCTAAATTGCTACTACCCTCGGGATACCCTGTAATATCAGTTCAATTACTTCCTGAAATGTACTTGGTACACTCGATAGGCCAAATATCATTCTTCTATACCTATGCAGTCTGCTATGGGCATTCGCAGTTACCTAGCCCGATGAATATTTACCTAGTAATAACTGTCGGTACACATTTAACAAGTCCAAAACACTCCTCCCCATTAGTCAGTCATGTAAAGATATCTTCAATACAAGTTGAGGGCTGGTGTATAACTTCGGCTCGTGGGTTCGCCATCAGCTTAAAATACGCTCATAACCTAACTTCCCCCTTAGCTTTTTATATCATCATCAATTCTTTCTTTTATCTTTCAGTGCAAATGTCACCCTCTCTAACTTCAGGAATACTGGTGTCACCCCTTCTTTATGTATGAAGTTTGCTTGAAAGTTGTTAATCTCTCTGAACGTTCCATTAAATGTTTTTCATACCTAGTTACAAATGCCTTCAACTAACCTTCGTGTAGTACTTCTTCCTGTATATTCTTGTGATGTCCTTGATCCTGAACCACCACACAGATACTATTCCTGTCCAGATGTAATTGCTTAAGCCAATCTCTTGTCGTCCCGAGTCCACCACCAAAATCGGTAATCGCTTTTTCTGCTCTTCATAGCAAACCTTCATCATCAAACCACCCTTTACCAGTAACACGTCCCCCGAATATGTCCGCAACTGTGTGTCCACACTGTTTAGTTGCAAATGTAGCCAACGTATCTTAAATGTTTCATTATATACGAGCGATACTGCTGACCCGGTATCCACCTGCATATCCAACAGCTTCCCTGACACCATGACAGACTCATGATAGCCTTCTGTAGCCCTTCCTTTCTGATGTTGTACAGTAACCAAGTTGTAAATCCCGTTCTTGACCCCACTATTTTCTCTGGCTTGCTGCTCTACCATGCCATATACATTAGCTGGTATTTTGGGACGATATTTCTTGGCAAAGTGTCCCAGTTTCAAACACTTATTACATTTGTACTGAGCATACAGGCATGTTGCTGCCTAGTGATCATTATTACCACACCGAAAGCAGTGTCTCAATGTGCCTGGACTCCGCGACGTACTACTACTCAATACATATTTATCGCGTGCACTTCACACACCACTTCTTCCAAGCCTTGATGAGGGCCTTGAAATAACCTTTGTTGTTTCTCTACTTGCTCTAAAATAGTTGCCAAAGCATACGCCTGTTCCGTTGTATGTTCTTGCTCGATGAGTTTTTGCTGGCTACATAGGCTTCGTGTTCCACTTACAAAATGATCCCACAATGTTTCCGTTAGAAACGCGTCAAAATTACATCTTGCAGCCAAATGTTTAATGGCTATTAGGAATTTCACGATCGACTCAGTTTTTTTTTGTCGCCAATGAAATTTAAGTCGTTCCACGATGACTAGTGTCTTAGGGCAGTAATGATTTTTAAGAACTGCTACTAATTCCTCGAATGTTTGGATGCCTGGTTTGTCTGGAGCTTCTAAATCCTGCACATCTGCAAATGTGTTTCTCCTGACGACCAACTGCAATACCGCCACTTGTTTCGTCTCTGGTACTGAGTTAGCATCAAAATAAAGCTGTAACCACATTAACTACGAAACTATAACATTTTCGCGCTCATCAAACTCGTCCATCCGACCAAACAAAGCCATTTGTCCCCAAAATACATAACTTTCTTTGGCTAAACACCTCGTAACCATTGTTATATTCATGGTTCGTCCACCATAACAGTTTATCAATTTCTGTCAATCTTACCACCTACTCGTAGTATACTGCAGTATTGCATATTGAAAGCTCAAAAACAAATTACCTATAAGGGCTACACCGAAACACTGATGTCGGCCGGGATCACGGGTGGTGTAATGTGGTGAAATACTGTCCAGAAATTTAGTGAAGTATAAATTGGGAAGCAGCTAGCGAGTTTACTTTGCCTAACAGAGACTCTGTGAATGATGGTGTGGGTCGTGGAGATCGTGGCAAACCCCTTCTTGTGCTGGCCGGTCCATGGTGATGAATGGTGAATTGGAGGTGCACGAGGAACAAAATTCCACACGGAAAAGTACGTTACATTCATACACAAGTCCATGCGCATCTCATACTGCAGACCTCAATTAAATGAAAATAACTTACCAAAAGTCACAATACACTTGAATTGAGGCTTTTGATGGATCAAGACGTACCCTGAAATCCCCCCATTATGCAGGATACAAAATAAAGTCCTCGACACACAACTATATGGTTGAAAATGCAGTATTTATTATCCAGTGAATAGATTAAGTGAAATGAACTCTACCTTCACATAAGCGGACACAGGCCTCTAACTGCCTGTAGCTATCGCTGTGAGAAAGATGCGCATGGTGCGAGGTAAAAAATTATGTTGCAGTAAAAGTGCAGCGGGCGCGAGTCTTCCGCACAAACGGCTAGTCTCGGGGGACACATGAAAGAAGTAAAACTGATCTGGAACTTACAGTTACACTATGAAAAACTACTGGTGACTGGTTCAAAAGATGAAGTCCTCGAGACCGCGAAATTCACGATGCGCGTTCGTCCACATTGCCCACTGGATGAAAACAGGCATTCCTGCCCTTTGTCCGGGGGGCTCCAGCCAGAGGGTAAGAGTGAAATTTCCCTAGGTGAGGGGATTAAATGGTCACATGTGATACACTTGTTACACAACAATTTGTTTGAATTTTTGGTGATGTCTGAATATTAAGTCCTGCTGAAAAAGAACCTTTCATGCATAAACCCTCCACTATAATATGCAAATACCTTGGCCTGATAGACATTAATAATATGCGACAGTCACTGTTGTGGTGTAGTGTTCCTTTACAGTAATTGTTGGTGACTACAAATTTTGTGGCAACTTAATTACTTGCTAATTAGTGTGCAATTAATGAGTTCAGTTTTGCTGCACAAACTAGCACGAGGAAAATAAAAGTGTCCAGCGGTTGGCCAACCTGAGTGGCTGGTGGGTTGATGGAACATTATAGAAGCTGATGTTGCTGCCAGTGGCACTTGTTGAGTGTCTGTGTAGGTGTAATAATACTGTTCTGTTATCCTAACGTGACTACTGAGGCGCGAAAATAGCTGAGAGTGCTTTCGACGTCAGTACGTGCCTCGTGCACCGTCTCTAATATATTCAAGGTCCTAAATTCATGCAGTGTTTTTTTTGTACTGCTGGAAATATATGACTTAACATGCTGTGATACTGTGCTTTTATTGCTGGAAAGTCTGAATCAAAGATAAATAGAACCATTGATTAATTTTGGTACAGTTGGCACAGTAGATTTGGTGATTAGGCTGTGCGGAAAGGATGTTGTTAGTAATGTTGGAGGATTCGGAACCAATATATGTAATATATTGAAAGTAGTTGATATTCTGCCTGAAGTTCTTGTCATACTGTCAAATTTTTTCTTCTTATCGCTTCAAGCAAAGTTGGCCAAATAAAGTTGGAAGATAGGGACGTCACGAAAATGTTTTTTTCGCAGTCATGTGTTTTGTAAGACTTTGATGGCTTTCGTTTTCATTTAAAATTTGCGACTCACACAGGTTCCAAAATTTTAAAGGGTTGGGAGAACCAGTCTGTCTGTAAAATGAAATATTGTAACCTTCATTCCACACAATATTGTTTTCAATTTTAAATATTTTAGTCTAATTTTTATGTAAATATAAAGTAATTCTACATAATTTAGATTGATGACAAGCTGTGTACTGTCTATTTTTTATTTTTATTCTCATAACTGCCGAATCTCCAAACAAACACTTCTAAATAGTTTTATGGTTCCAGCATTCTAAGTTTGTTTGACTATAAAAAGGACAAACACCGACCATCCATCACCTTTTTAACCATACATGTATACTAACCATCTGTCCTAGAGTGTAAACTGTTAAAACTTACTTTGTGTAATACGTTTTATTTTTAATGTTAACCAGTGGCGTATGTTCTATATGTGCTAGGTGTGCGGCGCATACCTTGCATAAACCTTAAAAGTTACGTAAACAAATCATAAAACTGTAATACCTATTTCACAGAAAGTTTCAAAAAAAGGGTGGGAGTAGGGGTAGTGCATTCTGTTTTGTTGCCGAACACGTCGTCGGTCGCCCGGCTCCCGCCTGTGTGTCGCGTTGCAACGTGAAAGCCAAGCCAAGTGCGTAGAAAACAGAAAGAAGAGAGAGCCAAGACTATAGCGTGCTGCCCGCTAGCTTCATGCTCTGGGTGTCAGAATTATGGCGCTAGGGAAGGGAGGAAAGCTGCGCGCGTAGCCGATGAGAAAAGAGGGGGAAGGCTAGTGACCAATGTTGATGCTTTAGTAAGGGCAAATGCACTAGAGGATAATACCGGACACGGAGGTGTTTTTGTGGCGAAAACTGATAACAGCACTCCATGCGGACCAGTGTGCAAAATTGTTTGTTTACATGGGCGGGAATGAGCTTTTGTGAGTTTTTGGACACTGAGCTGCCTAGGTAGCGGTAGTGTCGATGTCGCCAGCATCGCCAATGTTAAAGTATAGGCCGTGTCCGGTATTATCCTCTACTGTATTTGGTAAGGGGAGTCAAGGTGTGCTGTTGCCTTGAAGATCGCCCTGTCGCTTGTTGTGCCTGCCTACTGCCTGGAGGTTATTGCAGGAGTGCGGGCAGGTTGGTGATTGTGTTTTACAAAATCTGTAATGCACATATTGTATTCAATTATTCGTGTACACTTATGTTAATTACAGTACTTTTAACAATGATAGTTTTCATTTAATGTTATTTAAATTAAATTTTTTTTTGTTTTTAGAAATGTTACTGTGATAGTTTTTCTGTTGCATGTTGACAATGGAGGAAAATGAGACTGTCTAACAGTTGCTACAAAAACTGTTTTCCGTGCGAACACTTCCAGATTAATTAGAAATTATTAGGAAAGGCAGACCAAAACCACTAACCCTCTTCCTCCTGTTTTATACATAATCTTAAAACAAGATTTGTCTGAAAAAAATTGTATTTAAAAATAATTATTTTTCAAACATTTCTAAAAATATATGACTAATTTTATCAACAGAATAATTAAAATTTATGTACAAAAACTGCACCTTGAAATCCAAATTTTTATGAGGGAGGACCCCCAGACCCCCCCTCCCCTTATTACAGGCAACGGTGTTCCTTTATAAAACGAAAATGCCCCCAACAGCATGCACACCACATTTGTTCAGGATACACCACTGATGTTAACATGTATCTGTATTTACATTTTGCATTTATATTTCATAACTAAATATTGTATTTTAAATAAGCATTATGCTTCTGATTCATAGTCAAGGAAAATTGGGGAGAGTGTTTTTTTTTTTTTTTTACTGTCCATATTTAAACTCATCTGCCACTGGTTCCCAACTTAAATTGATCAATTCATAGTCTTTATTACTTAAGCTTGTATGATTTACTCCAAGCATCCATTTATTCACAAGTAGTTTCAGAAATTAAATCTATTAAATCTTATTTGTGAATCCGTGTATAGTCTCTTCCAATTATAAGTGCAGTTTTATAACCGAAGATAAAGGTAATTTTAGAAAAGAAATCCAGTTTTTCATTACAGTGAAACAGTTAGCTTATTAACTTAACAATAAAATAAATAAATAGTGGTACAAGAGATTAATATTATAGATAACACTGGAAAACAAATGTAGTTATGCACAGTAAACTAGGTAAAACCATATGAAAAGAAATGTACGAAATGTGTACTCATTCATGGGATAGACAATTCCAGCAAATTGCAAGTGGAAAAGAAAGTGTAATATTGTTGGCAATGCAGAAATCACTACTTCACAACCAAATTGTGTGCAGCAGACATTATAAAACCATACCAGCTTAATATTACATGCAGTAAGTAAAATACTTAAATAAGAATATACTGCAGGTGGTATATTGTGTTATTATACAGCCCCGACAGCCATGATTCGCAGCAGGAGGATGAGGTGACTGATGGGCAGCAGGAGAATGAGGTGGCCGGATGGCAGGAGAATAGAGAGATGATAGCAGATTTCGTGCGGCGGGTGCTGGAACACTTTGGTACAGTAGACCCACGAGATGTGGCCACGCGTTTCCAGAAGGACGAGCACGAGAACATGTCACTGATCATCAAGGTCGTGCAGCTGAACGACGAGGTGTTTCGCCTCGAGGAGAAGGTGCGGTTGTTGCTCGAACAGCTTGAGGCATATCGCGAGCAACATTTGAATCGAAGCCAGAAGCTTAAGGATTCTGTCAGAGATCTAAAGGTACATGCTTACATGCATATGTTTAACCACACAAGTTTTGCAACGATATTTTAAGTAACACATTGGACAATAGTGAGACTTTTTTTAGCAGACGGCAGCGGTCGAGTGGTCAGACCACTATATGGTATAATGAAACATTTGAGAAAATAAGATCGATATGTTTATAAAAAAATTAAATATAGCAGATAAGGCAAGCTTGTCTTACAACAACATGTAGACAAGAGGGAAAATAAAATAGCGAAATTCACAACACAGTTATTTACAATTTGCTATTCAATTTGTAGACTGCTTTCAAAGGGAGAAAGAAAGGGCTTAATATTAATAATTTCCTGTCTTGTATGTTTGTGTGTGCATTAGTGTGTTTGCCCTAAACCTTTTGAATCAAGAAAAATACAGATGTGGGGAGGGGAGACAGGGGCTGAAGACAGCTTTGCCCTCTTACAAAACTGCCTAGATCCAGCATTGTAAGTGATACTGTAATAAAATTACTTAAATTAACAACTATAATTAATTTCTTGTCAACAAAGAAATCAGTGCATGGTTTGTATTTTTTTTTCCAGAAAGATTATAATGCTGCATGCATATTAACTCAACAAGCAGAAAAGAACAAAGAGAAGAGTGAAAAAGTTATGCAGTTCTTGTTTAAGGCAATACCTAAACTTTTTCACGAGGTTAGTTGATACTGTGAGAAAATGGTGAACATTTTACATTGTTGCAATTTTTTGGTAAGGTGTATTTTTAAGTTTGTAACAAAGAGGTTACTCTGTAATCCACAGGTTGATTATTACACGATAAAGATCTTTAGCATACACATAGAACTCAGCTATTAAGGCTTGCTCATCTCATGGATAAGAAAATAATGAAAATTGAATTGCTTTTCAAGTACTATGCTGAAGATGCCTTAGTTCAGTTGAATTATCATTATGCAAACAGTTGGCAAGCTAAAATAATTTTTAGTTGTTTCTGGACAGTCCATTCAACAAGTCTAAGTGAGATTAGTCTTATGCCATTTATTTTCGGGTTTTCATTAGTAACATAATGTACCAAACATAATTTTTTGAAAAGTAGTTAGGTTTTCAAATTAAAAACTTTTTTCCTAAATTGTCAATCACTCTTTGATGTCAGCCGGTCTCACGGGTTGTATGGTTACTGGATGTAAGCTACTCTGTAGGTTAATGAATGTAATGTGAATGCCAGGTAATCGTTTTATTCGAACTAGCACGAAACTCTCTGATAATAAAATGTGGGTCGTGGGGATCGTGATTGTTCCCATCTCCATGGGGACCTGCCGGTGATGATGATTTGCAGTGTAAAATAGGCTGAACCATTGATACTGTCATAGGCCTTCTTATGTCACAACACTGGATAAAAATCACTGACTCTATGAGCTGTAAGCCATTCAGAACATATACACTCGCTTGAAAATACACTTCGCGATATGTAAAAAATTACATGAAAGTACTAAGGAAATCCTGCAACTAAGTTGAATGTTGACAGATCAACGTATCACCTTTAAGTTTCCCCGCAATGCAGGGTAATAATGTGCATAACACTCAACAAAATTCTGTTGCAAAACAAAGTTGTATTTTACAGGAATCTGATAAAGGTGATACAATTTTGAAAACCAAAACAGACATGGACAACAAAACAGTCCCTTGGCTGCATATGGCACTATGAAATATATCTCATTGCGAACTTAAAAAGTGGGGACACGAGTCTTTTGGGGCACGAGGCAAATACTGAGGTCATGAAGTTCTGGTTACTTATGTTATGACTATTGAACCTAGGTGGTGGTTGCTTGCACAAATGTGGAAGTCCCTGAAAGCCCGCCGCGAGAATATGTCCATTCATTTCCCTCCCTGACCTCGAAAAACGTCCGGCATGAGGCAGGGAAGAAACGAAAATTCCTTAATGGGATGGTGATATAAAATAAATTACATATTTTGACACTGATGAAACCAAACTTACACATACACTGCATAGTAAAATTGGGTCTTTAAATGTACATAAATATTTTTGAAATCAAGAGTGCAATTTGGTTCTTTTAAATTTGGTATGCTGCTGACGGTCACCGTTTGTGGGCCAGAATGGCGAATCGGTTGTAATTGAATATAATAAGCTTCCACTGAGAGTCTGTCCTGATTTAATGATATACATCAATGTTGTCAATATGACATTGATTTTGAGGAGTAAAATTTAGTTCTGTTAAACTGCAAGTGCTCATGAAACTCAGAACAGTTTTATTTTAAAAGCGATATGTTTGTTTTGGAATTTGTATAGTTAAGTTGCGCAAACTTATGAGAAAAGCCAGCTTGCCGCTCGTTCCTAGTAATTTTTCAACAGTTCTAGGCCTACCTACATCAGTGTTCATTATACACCACACATGCAAACAGTTGGCAAGCTAAAAATATTTTTAGTTGTTTCTGAACTGTCCATTCAACAAGTCTAAGTGAGATTAGTCTTATGCCATTTATTTTCGGGTTTTCATTAGTAACATAATGTACTCTGCCAAATATAATTTTTTGAAAAATAGTTAGGTCTTCTAATTAAAAACTATTTTTCCTATATTGTCAATCACACTTTGATGTCAGCCGGTCTCACGGGTTGTATGGTTACTGGATGTAAGCTACTCTGTAGGTTAATGATGCTGAGACACATCATCTTTAAGACGTAACCATGTAGTGTATCAACAGCCTAACTTCTTTTCTGGAACCTTTTTTTTAGTTTTAGCTTCAGCGATTGACATGGGCCCGATTAGTTTCTCGCATTTGTTGTGTTATCGAACATAAATGACAAGGCAAGTGAAAGTATCTCAACTGAAGGTAAATGGAATAATGACAACATAAGAGTCATATGTACGTTTTATTTCAAAACATGTTGCATTAATCTCAGCTGACATGAATTTCTTGGAGAAAGTGTATAATGCAATTTTATTGGTTTTTTTTATATTGATTTTGGAATGAAATGTGAGCTTGGGAATCACAGTACCCCGGAAGTAAGGAAACATAATATTGAATACACTGTTACAACCATCGCTTCTTAAACATAAACCATGGCAGGAACCAGACATGTCACATATAGTGAGATGAGATGGTCCAACGACCCCCGCACCAACTACAGCTGGGCGAACTTTACCCACACTGAAAGAAAAGTATTGCTGCATGAATCGTACTAATGCTAAATTAATAACAACAGTCCAAATTGGTTATCAGAACTGTTTTAAATCGAATGTTCCTACAACAATCAGTTGTGTAGGAGTAGAATATGTTCCACAAAATACAGATGGTATTTTTTTCTTTTTCAACAGAACAGAATGTTAATTCTAGAAACAAAACTATTGTAGAAACAATCCTATCCAAATATTATCGACAGCCAAATTGGACAGTTGCCCCTATTTTAACAGTAATGTGGTACATACAAATATACTTTTCTTTCAGTGCATCAATTCTTGATTTCCTCATTATCGTGGTTCATGTCATATTTCCGTATTCATGAACATTTGCACTTTATCGTGGGCGGTATACAAAGTATTCTGGACTGTCTGCTCTATACGACTTGTGGACATACGAATGGAACAGTATACATTTTACTGTGCAACTCATTTTTACACTGTCTTTATTGGCTCTTATCGATTTTAAAATCTCAGTAATTGTCTAAAGTTACTTGAAAGCTGAAACATTTTCTCATTATAAATGTATTATAACTTATTTTTATTGGGTAGATATTTTGCAAGCTAAAATAAATAAATTGTTTTAATTTGCAGTTTATTTGCGGGTTTATATATTAAATGTAATAAAAAGGTGACATTTTAAATGTTGTGACACATTTCTCTAAACAAATTTTTTTTGTGGTACATGACTGGAACCTAAAAGTTATTAATTGGCATTTTTAATGTTATGAAGATGTGTTATACGTAATTGACTACATCTCAGCTAGCAGAGACAGCTTACGAGCCTCAAATGGTCATTCTTGAATGATTGTAAGTGAAAACAATAGGTCATACAAACTTGATCAAGTTCGTGCCATACCGTTGCTTGGTACATCCTGTTTGGATGTCTTACAGATCCCTCTCTAGGATTCTGACTAAGCTAGATTCTCCAAAACGACTGCCAATATACACGTTTAGTAGATCACCACAGAGGATATTGTACGCCCTCGACCGCCTGGGATATCATGCAGACTACCCGAGAATGCCCTTTGTAGTTAGGCTGAGTATTTCCCTTGCGGAGTGGCTGAGAACTTTCTCCTCGAATAAAGACAATTACGTAGCCTACAAGTTTGCATTCCATTGGGCTACAACATTGTACTTTGAAAATACTGATCCATGAACACGAAACTCTTGTTTCCATAACCTTGGATAAAACATATATTCACAACTTATAAGAGGGGCCGCTGTGGACCATTTTCCCCTTCCCCACCAAGGCGATCCAAGTTCGATTCTCGGTGGGGTCGGTCCACGGATTTTCGCTGGTGGAATTGTGCTAGGCGATGCCATTAGTCGGCGGGTTTTCTAGGGGATTTCCCATCTCCCCCACCATTTAATTCCTGCACTGCTCAATACTCGCCTCATGTCACCCCTCACCATTGCTAAAGACATCGATGCTAAGGCCTGACCAAAATTTCTCACCCACTCACTCACTATTTCTAGTGTGAATATTTTTTTCATTTTATTAATTGTGATTTACATAGAGCATAACCTGTAAAGGTTATATGTAACTTAGCTTACCATGCTTAAACTCCAGGCTAAATTAAAAATATCCAATTCACATTTTAGATTTAGATTTAGTTTATTGCATCCTTGGATCTATTTTTGTGTACATTTTTCAACAAAGATATCGCACAAGTCATATATACAATATACAATTAAATGAATAAACGAATAAGTTATACATTTAAAATTATACACTAAAAGAGCGAAATTCAACATTTCTTGTCGGTTCGGGCTCGCACGTAGGCTCACGTCAGCATACTTCATAGTCTCCACATGTAAAAGAAAAGAAAAACGCAAGAGAAGAAACAGAATCTTAACCCAGAATAAATATCTTATATAAGTATCTACACTGTCATAGATCCACTCAAATACTCATCGACTGTGTAAAAAGCACTAATGATCAAGAAATCTTTAAGGTGTTTTTTGAATATTTTTGTGTTAGCTAAACATGCATCTTGCAGGTGGCTGGGGAGTTTGTTGAACAAATTGCAAGCTGTGTATGAAGGACCTTTCTGATGTAAGGTCAAGTTGACAAGAGGCATGTGTAAAAGGTTTTTACTTCTAGTGTTTTGTTGATGAAAATGTTCATTTGTATGGAACAATTTCTGATTATTTGAGATAAATGTCAGCAATGAGTAAATATATTCACAAGCTAAGGTCATTATTTTGGAACTTTTAAAAAGAGGTCTACAGGATTCAGTCTGTTTTCTCCCGTGAATTATTCTTACAGCTCTCTTCTGCATACGGAAAACATTATTTCTGTCAGAGGAGTTACCCCAAAACATGATGCCATAAGTCGTAATAGAGTGAAAATATGCAAAGTATACAGTCAACACCGAATCTTTGTTTAGTATACCTGATATATTACGTAGAGCGAAACATGCAGAGCTCAGTTTTGGAATGATATATTCAATATGTGTTTTCCAATTTAGATTACAATCAACATATAAACCCAAAAATTTAGTGTCTGTGGCTTTATTGATTTCTGCAGTGCCGCAATGAACATTTATCGTTGGCCGATTACTATTTTTTGTTGCAACCTGTAAGAAACATTTAATTACTGTTTCAAATATTTCATATCTTATACTATCATATATGACATTAATTGTTTAGTGGAAATTCTAAATTATCTAAGAGTCAAAAGACACCGAACGTAGTTAATTATATCACAATGAACTGTGTGCAAGTACCTATTTTTTGCTGTAAGAACTACATCCCTATGATTTTCTTAATAGTACGTATTTATGATCGTTGAAATATTATGTGTCTCATACGTACGCATACGCTTGCATCATTGTTTTTCTCTTTTACTCTAAAACATATATTTGGCACGAAGATCATTTAGAATTTCCACTCTACAATTACCTACATGTACATTATGAAAATACACTACATAACTACAGCATTATGTAGGAGTTTATTTTGAATAAATAATCGAATTGACGGTTGCTGTACAAGTATACAGTATGTCCATAAAATATTTCCCCCATTACAAAAATCTATAAAATGAAAACAACAAATGCTAGGGAAGTGTAGTTTTTACCATAATTTAGTGCAACTCATCAAGTTTTTGCAGCCATACTAGACAACTTCTACACGTACACCATTGGTTGCACGGAGAATATCAATGCGATATTAAATTTATTGCAACGTTTTCTTCTACAATTCAGAAACAGAAACAACTGCCTCTGTTTTCTGCCGAATCAATGTCGCAACATCAGGCACACGTGTTGCATACACTTTACCTTTGACAAATCCCCAAATGAAAAAGTCGGGGGGAGAGGGGTAACAACAAGTGATCTCGTTGGCCAAGATGTTGGTTCATCATATCCAATCCAATGGTCTGGAAATGTTGCATTAAGGAAATCATGGACATTCAATTCCCAATAGGGTGGTGCATCATCCTGTCGGAACACAAGCCAAGGCTGACATTCTTGTAGATGTGGTGCTGCAGAAAGTTCCAGCATGTCTAGGTAGATGTTCGTTGTTATTGAGGCCTCTGCAGAAAAGAAGGTCACCATGACTTTGTTGTTCATAAGGGTGCACCAAACATTGACTCTTGGGGCAATCCCTCTCGTGTTCCAAAATCCAATGAGGATTTTTGGACCCCTATATACGCATGTTATGCCTACTGACTGTACCTGACATATAAAATGTTGCTTCATTGGAGAAACACACAAGCTGCAGATTGGCATTATCGTCATCAATTTCATGCAACATTTCATTCGCAAATTCAGCACTGCGTTCGTGGTCATGTATTGTTTCAAGGCTAGAACAATTTTCACTTTGTTCACATACAAATGAAGTCTTGTGTGTAAGATTTTATGTACCATTGCACATAGAATACCAAGTTCACGTGAAACATGACGTGTGTGTTAATTTGGAGGGGCTCCGTTGGAGTGTTTCCTGAACAGTGTCGACAGCGTCTTCACATTCAGAAGGACGAACTGTTTGTGAATGGTAGCCCGCACTACTGGTCTCTTTAAATGTCTCGTACCAAGATTTTATGCTTTTTTGCTCAGGTGGTGGGCATCCTTACTCTCATTGGAAATTGTGCTGAACCTAAAGAGGGGACTTGGCCTCGTGATATCACAAAACACATTGAGCCTTTTATTGCATGAAAGCCATCGTTCTTTTTTTTTCACACACCACCTACCTACAACACAGAAAACTAGATGAGTTACACTAAATGTTGGTGGAAACTGCACTTTGCTAGCATTTGTAGTTTTTGTGTTATAAATGTATGTAATGAGGGAAAGACTTTATGGGCACACTGTATTATTACTATCCTCTGCAGAATATTTCCGAACTAGACTCAAGTATTTTCTTCATTGAAGGAATATCTTTCTCTCGTAATTCAGCCTCATTATTCGTACAATTTGTATTGTTTCAGTTATGTATGCTTAAACCATAACTCGCAGCGCAACTGCTATTGCCAGCAACTGTCGCCATTGCATACAGCCGAAGGGAGTTTTTTTTCTATTTGTACAGTTTATCCTTCAATGGTGTCCATAACCTCTAGGCAGTCATTCCTTTGTCATCCTCATTATAATAGTGGAAAAGAATGATTTCATAACGAGGTGCTCACATTCGCTAAAAACTGCTTAAGAACATCTTGTTTGGTCTGTCGGGAGACATCCTGAGGCAATCCACAGGCCACAACTGTGATTAATATAGCTACCATTAATTGACAACAATAGCATAACCTTTGTGGATATCCATAACACATGTCACTTTGATTGACACAAGACGTCATATTTTAACCCTCCAAAACCAGGAGGACTACTTTCTTATTTTGTTTACACCTATTCCTTATTATCAGTACTTTGAAAATTGTATTGTACTGTTATTGCTACCTGAAACTTAACGGCCGCTAACTGGAAATAATGAATTTCTGTAATAAGTATGTTTATATGGCTAACAATGATGTAATAACATACAGTAATTTGGGGTAACTTTGTACCGGTCACAGAAACTTTGTACCACCAGCATAGTTTAAATTCAAATTAAGTATTTCAGAATTTATAAATACAGTTGTGTTCTATAAGAATGAATTTTTTAATCTTGAAGGTTGCATTGTGATTGAATACCACAAAGCTATTATATATAATAAAATGCCTGGTATAATGTTACTCCAGAATGGTACAAAGCTACCCCAAACGACTGTTTTATTTAGTTATTTATAAATAAGTTATCTTTCCACTCACACACAGTAACAAATATGTGCACATACACTTAAACGCATCTGCTGGTATTTATTTTACCACATTTCTGACCATAGTGTTTTACAGCTAACTATGCTAATCTGTTTTGTGAGGGTTTTAAGTAGTAGCACTTCCTCACATTACTGGTTCCAGTATACTACATCAGAAAATCTCTCAATATCTAGGCAATTGACTTAGTCGATTTCCAGTTATGTTAATTTTATTTTAGATATAATTAAAACCAGTAATATAAATAAATAATGTGAATAGGTGCTACAACCTGTTTAATCAACACTTTTTTTTCCACAGGCTCGGTGTGATGGCAGCAAGTTCAAGCAAATGATTG
Organism: Medauroidea extradentata; assembly: GCA_003012365.1. Classification (NCBI taxonomy): domain Eukaryota; kingdom Metazoa; phylum Arthropoda; class Insecta; order Phasmatodea; family Phasmatidae; genus Medauroidea; species Medauroidea extradentata. The sequence goes on along the minus strand of PNEQ01028761.1, from coordinate 8,182 downwards.
GCGAAGGCAGGCTGACAACCGAAAATAATTTGATTCAAAACCTTGGTGTTATGGAGAAACGCATCAACGATCTGGTACTGATTCTAAGATACCAAGGGCCGGGGCTGTTTCCGACAGTGTTAGGGCATTTTGAAACTCCTCGGGATTCTGCTGAAGACCATCTGCCTGAGGTATGCTAAACTAATCGAATTCGTCCCTAGTTTTTACAATTTATGCTGTTGTCTTTCAGATATTTATTTTACATGAGAATATTTGGTTAAGGCCATATAACAAATTAACAATGTGGCTAATACTTTAAAATGTAGTAGTATGGGTTAAGTAAAATGTCATAGGACACATTTACACCAAATTTTGTGAATTGTCTCACACACACTCATTATGCATACATATATTTATACATTATATATATGTATAGCACGTTTGAATTTCACTTGAATTAGGCTTGTAGGCATATAGCAAGCTTATTTACGAGACTTGTTATAAATGCTGCAAGATTGCAATTCACTTGAATTTTACTTTTTTTTTATTAGACATACTGCATCAGGGGCGCTGGAACATATTTGAGTTGGGGGTACAAGGTGTCGTGGACCTAAATAAATTTTTAAGATTTAACATAATTGTTCTGGAACCAGAGCCGTCACCAGAAGTGGAGGGCCCCTGGAAAATTTTAGTTTCTAGGTGCAAAATGGTGGCAATTAAGCAGTTTTTTTTAATGTAAACATGCAATATGTACTGGGAAGAAATTTTAGTATTTTTAAAGGTGTAATCTATAATTCTATGCAACGAACTTAAAAACATATATTAAAATTATTTATGTAAGCAGCAGTTTTGCCCAAATGGCATCCCTTTAATTTTTTTAGCAATAATCTTATGAGGATGCAAATCATCGGAAAATTACAAAAGAACCAGAAAAAAATTGCTCGTGTAACCGATCACTCCCGATATTCCACATGGACTAAAATAAGGGGCGCAATACAACAACCTAACTATTTTGCAGACATTTGAACACTTGGATTTGCACGCAAATTCCGTTTAAGTGTGTGCAATAAGGTACATAATTCAACTTTACATTTTGGAATTTCCTGAATTTACTTATTAATATCTCTAAATGAATATTGTTAAATTAAGAAAGCAATTAAATCTATATTCATCTTTAACTGCACAAATTAAGTTACACTGGTGTGCACCAAGATGTTCGAGGAAGAAATCAAACAGTGAAATAAAATACCAATACTGTACATGTTTGAAAATAATCCTTAGGCCTACCTACTGACCGAAAATATAATTTATACATTTAAATAATCCTTTGTTGATATTTATACTTTGCTACCAAATTCTCTGTTCGACTATTAAGAGGAAGAAAAGACATGAAATGTGTTTTCGATTGTTCCTCCATATCTAGCAAACTCTTCAAAATTACCTAAATACTCGAAAAGTAGTTTCAGGATTTTTCTATATTTGACTCCCATGAGATGAAAAGGGAGAAAATGGGGTTTATATGAATTTTTTACGTAGCTGGAACAGAGTGGACTACATTTGTGATTTATGTGTCACTTGGATGCTTATAAGACGTTTCGAAATTAGATACTTTAGGGGGTGGTCCATATATATAGAACCATTTGAGATATCGAAGTGATATAGGCTTCAGAAATATGCTGCTTACGAAAGTAGCCAAAATACTGCTTAATGATTTTGCTGCAATCGACCCCAAAAGGTTAAAAAAAAAAAAAAAAAAACGTTAAATGTGTTTTCATAAATTATATATATCGTAATCGATGTCATTAAAAATTTAGATATCGATCTCATTTTCTCTTAAGAAAAACGCTTCTTAAATGCCTGGAAAGTAATATCACAATTTTTAAAATTCAATTTGTATAGGGGTGAAAATGGTGTAAGAGATGAAAAGTGTTTTCAATGAATCGTTGATATATCTTGGACCCAATGGGCTATCATTGTGTTTCTCAAGTCTATAAAACACCCATAAAATATTCTAACATGTTATTGAATTTTTTTAAATTTAGTCTATAGTGATGTGAAAAGACGTGAAAAGTGTTTTAGAAATACCCGCGATATCGTCTGAATCATGCGAAATATAGATAGGTAGGTAAGTGGGCTTTACGTTCTGCCACCAGCTATATCAAAAGAGATGTTGACACATAACTTAGTACTATGACAGGAGTTAGGAGAGGAGTCGGCGATGGCCTTTGTTTAGAAACCATCCTGGCATTCGCCAGGAGCGATTTCGGAAAACCATGGAAAACTGAAATCAGGATGGCCATTTCGATACTCAAGTCCTCCCGAATGCGAGTCCAATGTGTTACCATTGCGCCGCCTCGCCCAGTCATTCGAGATATAAAGTTACCTTTCGCTTCGTGATGATGATACGTAAATGGTTTTAATTGTATTTCAGGATATTTCTATATTAGAACTCTCTTGGTTGATGTATGTTTTTTTTTTTCAAAGAATTGTCGATTTAGTTCTGGCTAAATGTTACCATACTGTCTTTAACTCTACCTATGTGTATTGCCGTACAACCTTTATGTATCTCGAGAATGAATATTTAATTTATTGTATTTGTTATCAATAATATTTTCGGCTTTACATGGAGCAGACAGCCTAAGAGTTAATTTCATCATTCTCTATTAAAACACTGTGTATGTACATGCTATGATAAAACTCAGTGAAATCACGTAAAACAGTTCTCCCTTTATGTAGAAGGTGGTCTAAATATAAGTTATAACTTCAGCCCTTCCTCATTTCCCTCGTGGTGGGTATACATTTCCACCATAGTCAGAAGTATATATATTGTGATTTTGACAATAGAGTACAGGTAGGGACATGTACAGTCACTAAAATGAATAAAAAATTTACGATGTAAGTTCATATCTAATTTTAAAATGCAAAATTTAGGGGGGTTCAAATGTGTACCCCACCCCAAAAATTTGGGGTGTGGGTTACAATGTACCCTTCCCTTATATCCCACTTCCCCCTTGCCGTCCCACCGCCACTATCTGCTATCAATCACAAATCGAGCTTGTGGTTATCTCGTGTTTGGCTAGAATTTTAATTTCTCAATCTACTTGTTGCAAGCCTGAATCGGCAATCACGCATTTAATAATATTTGACGTAGTAGTCTAGTTCATAAGACTTACTGAAGTGATCATCAAGCTTGTTCGAGTTTGTTTTAATATGACTTGCATGTATGTTTGTGAATGCCCCCTGCACAATACCAGGTGAGATAATTTTACATTTTACATGCTAGTTTTAGAAAGCTTTATAAGTAACATCGGGGTGTAAAATATCAAGTATGCGATGTTGAGATTCATTTGTTGGACCATAATATTTTGGTTAATTTTCTCGTAACCTCAAATTGTGCAGTATTGCCATGCATGTAACCCTACAAGGATGAAGCAAAATTTCATATTTATAAGTTTCATAAGAAAATTGTTCCAAAATGATTATTGTTACAAGCATATGTGTCATAGTTGTGTACGAAATTGTGGTTGAAGGAAATGTTCATTAATGTCATGTGGTGGATACGTGTGTTCATTTTTGTGAACTAAAATATTCGTGAATAAGTATAAGTGCTTCGCTCGCAGTTTGTAATTCATGTTGCATGGCTTGCCTAAAGCCTGTGATACAGTAACAATACAGAAATAAACATAACCACACTGTAAGAAGTAGACAGTTTTCTATCCCTCCTACGGCCTTACGGCGGCTAGGCAGCCATACAGTGTTTGTAGCCTGCACCACACAATAGTGTGTGTTAATTTTTACGGTTGTTTATTACTGCGATTGTAGCATGGCCTTAACATACATGTGGCATTCGTCATTCAGTGAGCCGCGGTATGTTTGTTATTTCTAAATATGTTATTTCTAAATAATTCGGTGCTAATGTGTAGCGAATATATGTTGCACTCGTACAAGGACTATGCAATAAATTTATCTAGAATTGCAAGTACAATAAGATAGGTGTGATTTGTGAGACAGCTACAGGATGTTAACAGTCTCACGTGAGACTACAAACTAAAAAATGAGTCCTTCCTTCTTATGAAATAAAGAAGATCCCAAAAGAACCACTGATAAAAAAAAAACAGATGTAGTGCGAAAACGAAACGTGTCTGTGAAGGAAAAGTAATATTGGCCCAAAAAAATTTGTGCTACCAAAGTACTAGTACAAAATTTTCACAATTTTTATATTTAAGTTTGACAGCAATTCAGAACCTACTTCGGGTGTTTTCGGTTGGCATAAGGTCCTCGCCGAATAACTTTGAGTTGCAACTTTTGTACTTATATGCTCGTTGATTAGAAACTGTGACTCACAACTTGACAAAATAACATGAACTGACTGAAACATCAGTCATAGCATTTATTAAGGAAACATCAGTCATAGCATTTATTAAGGAAACATCAGTCACAGAATTTACTAAGGAAACATCCGAAAATTGGCTTAGAGCGATTTCAGGTCAACATTGAAAACCGAATTCAGGATGATCGTGGCAAAAAATCTAACCCACATCCTCCCAAAGTTAGCCGAACTTATTTCAATTGCGCCACCTCACTCGGTGTTAACAGCCAGAAGATGAAAAATGTTAGGGGACAACTAGACATCGACAGAAGTACTGCATGCCGTTTGAGCAAATTTTGATTAAGATTTCACTATGCCCCTAATGTACAAATTGTTGGTATTAAAGTCGTAATATTTGTTTTGGAGTAAAAATCAAAATTGTTTACTTGTAGTGTATTTTATATATTTGTTCCTTAATATTTAATATTTCTACAAGCAAAAATTTTTTTAATGTTTACTAGTGGTTGCTCGAGCCGATGGACATAGAGGCACATGCCTCCCAAAGTAATATTAAACACACCATGGTAAATAAATATAATTTTTAAAATTAATTGTTCCTATTTCAATGCACAATTATTTTATTTATTTACTGAATACTGTATCATAAAATTATAAATAGCATCTCCTCATGTTAATAATGGCGAATGTTTTTCCCGACCCTCTGCGCAGTGGGCCGTGACCACGAACAGCCTGCACCCACGACACTACACATTTTCCCCCGGGAACATGCAAGAGGGCTCGGAGATGGCCAAAGTTCATTGGTATTTGGGCACACGCAGCCTGCACCTGCAATGTTCAGATAGTACAAGAAGAGCTCGATAGATAGAGGTTACATCTCACTCGACTGCGCTGCCGCTTGCCATTCATTTACAGTGCCACATGCATCTTAGGCCGTGTCCCAATTTAAAGAGTATTCTCTGGAGAGAGCACTCTTTCGCATTATCACGAGAGAGAGCTCTCTGCCACTCTCGCTCGCTCCAATTGGGACGACGCACTCTCGAGTTTGTAAACAAACGATGCAAAGGTAAATAGTGCGTAAATTTTATTAATACAAGTTATAAACACATCAAATATATTTGTAGGCAAATCAAATAATAATTTTAAACTTACCAGTGTCGTATTTCGCATCGAATAACTGTTTATAGGCGATGCCATAATTATGTGTTTTGTGTATTTAAACATATATTGGGGCAGAAAATGTTTACACAACTTCTCGCCATAACTATCGGGGTCACTGTAAATAATTATACATGTTTTAAATATTGAAATATTAGCAATATGTAATACACATTTCTTCAATAACCTCAAACCGTAGCTTTAATCAAGAGGGTGTGCGCCAGAGAGAACGAGAGTGTGCAGCGAGTGAACTGTTTCGTTCTCTCGATGTCCTCTCGCTCTTTCGCACTCTCGCCAACGAATTGAGACGACCAGAGAGCACTCTCTCTGACGTGTTTACGAGAGAGAGAGAGAGAGAGTGAGCGAGAGAGCACACACTGGGTGAATTGAGACACGGCCTTAAAATGTCGCCACATGTCGTAATAAAGTAAAACGACGCATTTATACAGAAATTAGTACAAGACTGCAGAATTTGCATGAATTAAGCCATTTCACACTATCAAATATTTCTTGAATTCAATTTATTGAATTCAATTTATTGGATAGCATGTAGGTTCAAGAAAAGTTATTCAATAAAGATTGAAGGGACCACTTGAAAAGTTATCACACGATTTGTTAACAAATTATGCACCTATTTTACGATTATCTACTAACTTGCAAAATTTCTTATTTTTATTGTATATATTATTTATAAAAAATAATGCTCGGTTTTATTTTTAATATGGTTATATTAATTTGCACAATTCAACTAATATGTTATTTGAATTAATACTGTCAGAAAAACCTTTACTCCATCCTAAAATATTTTGATTCAAGAAAATGTCAAACATGTTCAAAACACAATATTCTATCAAATTTACAGTATGGTTTTAGAAAAAACACTTCAACAAATGATGCAATTTTCAAACTGATTAATACCATTTAAAATGCATTAGATAAAAGGTTGCCAACTATTGGAATTTTCTGTGACCTTACGAAAGCATTTGATTGTGTAAACCATAGCTTGCTCTAGATAAATTAAAATTTTATGGAATCACTGGTATAACAAACAAGCTACTGATCTCATACCTTTCAGGGAGACAGCAACAAGTACATGTCAAAGATAAAACAACTTCTTTTTACTCAAAACCTGGTAAAATAAAATATGATGTACCACAAGGCTCAATATTAGGCCCATTACTATTCCTGGCATACATAAATGACCTTCTATGTTCCTTGAACCCCAGAACTATACCCATTTTATTTGCAGATGACACCAGCATTATAGTGTCTGGAGAGTCATTAGACGATCTTAGAATGCTAGCAAACACTACTTTTACAAATTTAGAGTCATGGTTCTCTGCAAACAAATTAAATCTTAATCTTGGAAAAACACATGTAATGCATCTTTTAACTAAGAACAGCTAACAACAGACTGACATTCATACTGTCAGAAATGCAGAAAAAAATAATGAATAAACTATAACTAAATTTTTAGGCCTACACATAGATACTTCACTAAACTAGAAATCTCATATTGAATATATTTTACCAAAACTCAGTTCTGCATGTTTCGCTTTACGCAATATTGTTGATATCTTAAACAAAGACACAGTAAAAACAGTTTATTATCCATACTTTCATTCTATTATGACATATGGCATAATTTTCTGGGGGAACTCCACAGACAGTAAAAAAGTGTTTCATATGCAAAAAAGAGCTATCAGAATCATGAACGGTAAAAAAACAGACAGATTCCTGTAGACCTCTTTTCAAGGTGTCCAAAATCTTGCCATTTGCATGTGTATATACGTATTCAACACTCTCGTTCATGTCCAAAAACAATAATAATTTCCAGAAAAATTAACTATTCCACAAGCACAATACGAGAATAAAAAAGCACATTCACATGCCTTCTGTAAATCTAAAACTGGTACAGAAAGGGCCTTCCTACTCCGGTAGCATCCTTTTTAATAAACTTCCCAAAAACCTTCAAGAAATGTTCTCCTCAAATCCAAAACTCTTTACAAAACAGTTAAAGGATTTTCTTGAAGAACAAGCTTTCTACTCCATAGAATAATATTTGAATCATAAACATTAGAAAGACCACATATTGTCACACACTGCACAAATCTCTTCTTTTTTTTTCTGCTTCTCTTTACTGTTTTCTGTTTCAGGTTTCCAAAACAAAGAACTTACAGAGTTGATGTACAGAAGGAGCTGACGATGAATTCATTTACCATATGAGATTGCAGTGTCTGTATAAACATGTGTAATTGTTGTAAATTTTTTAGATTTAGTTTATTGCATCCTTAGATCTTTTTTTGTGTACATTTTTGCACAAAGATATCGGACAAGTCATATTTACAATATACAATCAAATGAATAAATTACTTAAGTTATACATTAAAAATTATACACTAAAAGAGCGAAATTCAAACATTTCTTGTCGGTTCAGGCTCGCATGTAGGCTCATGTCAGCATACTTCATAGTCTCCACATGTAAAAGAAAAGAAAAACGCAAGAGAAGAAACAGAATTTTAACCCAGAATAAATATCTTAAATAAGTATCTACACTGTCATAGATCCACTCAAATACTCATCGACTGTGTAAAAAGCATTAATGATCAAGAAATCTTTAAGGTGTTTTTTGAATATTTTTGTGTTAGCTAAACATGCATCTTGCAGGTGGCTGGGGAGTTTGTTGAACAACTTGCAAGCTGTGTATGAAGGACCTTT